>CAEGAE010055274.1:0-27375 GCA_903067095.1 Girardinus metallicus | reverse complement strand
CAAAAACATGACTGTCAGGTTGATTGGCTTCTCCAAATTGTCCCTAGGTGTGAGTGTGTGAGTGCATGGTTGTTTGTCCTGTGTGTCTCTGTGTTCCCCTGCGACAGACTGGTGACCTGTCCAGGGTGTACCCCGCCTCTCACCCGGAACGTAGCTGGAGATGGGCACCAGCAACCCTCCCGACCCCATTAAGGGACGAAGGTTGAACAGAAAATGGATGGATGGATGTAACAATCAAAACATGAGGACAAGTATGCTTTAACAGTTTTTGCTCACTTCAAAATTGTCTCCTTAAAGATCTTAGGCCTTTAAGCTACTTTAAGAATACTTAAATAATTTAATATTCTTAATACTGATATTAAGAATATTAAATTCTTAATACTTAAATTCTTAAGTGTTCTTAAAGTATTCTTAGAGAATACTTAAGCTACTTTAATAACATTTAAAGTAGCTTAAGCATTCTTTAGCTACATTTACTCACTAACTACCTAGAGCTCCAGGTAATTGACTACTTCTAAATCTCTTTCCATAGCTACGCTGATGACATGCAGCTGTATATTTCTGTCACAAATTGACCACATTCATTTCCAGTCAATAAATCAGAGTGTCCATTGTGCCAATAGCAATATTGATCAGAATTCTTTTCCAATTCAATGCAGAAAATACAGAGGTCTTTACTTTTGTATTCTAATAGCAAGATTAGAGATCCGCATAAATCTAAACTAAATGACAAAAAACAAACAGAGTCTGCCCACAACCTACAATAACAGTAGCTATGACTTATGATCTAAAGTTGAACATAAAGTTGGAAATTAAATCAATTCACAACCACATTAAATTCAGGAATTGCAAAAGTAGTCAATATGGGAACAGCGGCTCATTCAAAATGTTTAATAAATCCAAACCAGCATTAGGAAAATTAAACACCACAACATACCAAGATCACTCGCTGGCTCCCTGTTTGTAAAAGGTTAGAATTTAAAATGAATAAACTGAATGTTCTTGGGAAATTTCCAAGTTACTTGTCCGGTATGAACCATGTAAACCTCTCAGGTTCTCAGAAGTCTGTATGTTCAGTCTTCCCAGGACTAAAACTAATCAAGGTGAAGCAGCATTTAGTTTCTACAGCCTTCACTTTGAAAGTCTGAAATGTGCAGAAAGTGGAGATTTTTTTAAACCAGGACTGAAAATATTACTATTACTGCACCTTTCCTATTGAGCAAAATCATTTTTTTATCTGTTCATTTAGCAATTTGTTTTCATTTTATGTAATGCTTCAATTTAACTAACAAAATGTATTTATTTTCTTTTTCTCCTTTCTAATGTTTTATCTGAATTTTGAATGACCTTCTGTATAGAACTTATGAAAATGTTCTGGGTTTTACATGTGTACTAATGTAAAACAAACACACCGGATACTAGGATGTCTCAGTTTGTTACTATTATCTATAACTGTCTGGGAAATGTGTTAAGATTAAATTTCTAATTGAAGTTTTCTGCAAAAAAAAAGTTTCAACAAGTCACTACATTAATTTTCATGCATTTTTCTCACTATCAGTCCAAGATCAGTCCAACAGCAGCCTTGGGGAGCATTTTTTATCAGATATTTGACAGATACGCCTCACTTAGAATATTGTGGTTCAACAAGGTAATTTGTCAGTCCCTTTTACATCAAAAGGCTGATATCTGTAATGACTTCAGCCCCGAGCTCTCTGAGGCTGCTATGCACCTTGCGTGCCGTTTCACCTGACACCTCTCCCAGCTTCGCCAACATATTCTCTGTATCGCTCAAAAATAGCAAAGGCTTCTATTTTCTGTTTAAGACCCAATACTGAAGCAAAAATGCTCCATAAGTCTCAGAAGTAAAGTCAAATAAAAATGCAGTGATGTGACTTATTTTGGTTGTTTTATGGATGATTAAAGGTAAAAAATATTGGAAATATAATTTATGATCTCTATACTATTATGTACTGAAGAACATCTCTATCACACCTTGAATTTAATTCCCCAAACTAAAATACATATCAAATAAATAGCTGGGAAGTAAGTCAGAACTGGGAAAAAGAAATAAAATCACATATATTTTTAAATCATTTTTTGATAATTTGTAGGTCCTCCTTTCGCTGCAGGTCTTTGGATGTATTTGTCTGCATGCATTGCACATCTTTATGTAACTTTTTCTTTGTAAACTAGCTATCAACCTGGATAGATAACATCTTTGACTGCTATTTTTTTTATATCCAGGCACAAATTCACAGTTGGGTTTAGGTCTGGATTTTGCCTTGGAAACATGAGTATCCTTTGATCTACACTATCAGTTTTAGCTCTAGCTGTATGTTTTGGGTTGTTGTCCTCTTGGAAGGTGGACCTCCACCATTTCTCATAGCATTTGCAAGTTTTTTTTTTTTTTCACAGATTGTCTGGAATATATCTTGGTCCATCTTTCCATCAGTGCCAATCATATTTCCATTTCATTCTAAAGCGTCCCCAGAGCATAATGCTACAACCCCCATGCTTCCACCATGCATTTAATTTCCCCCACAATTTAAATGCATGGTGGTGCAACGCTAGCTTACAGCAAAAAGGATCTGGGTTCCAATCTCGAATTGGCGTAGAGTTTCCATGTTCTCCCAATACATCTATGGGCTCTCTCCACGTACTATGGGTTCGTGGAGAGAACCCATAGTACGTGGGTTCTCTCCACGCACTATGGGGACTGAAGGAGTCCTCCTTGGACTACTTCAGTCCAAAACTACAGTATATCTGCCAAGTCAACTAGGCTTTCTAAATTGTTATTAGCTTAGAGCGAGTATTTGAAGTAAAACTACTTTCATTGCTTTAGTGCACAAATATAGCAGATTATTTTCAGATTTTTTTCAAACTAAATTGTCCAAAAAATTCTGAATTAAATGCTTTAATTCCAACAAGAGTAATTTAATATCATCTACAAACCTATTATATTTCTGAGAGTCATTATTTTCCTGGCTGAAATGTTTAGCACAGCCTTGGGTTATTTTGAGAGTGAGACTAGGCTACTTCTGTCAGATTCCATTTTATCTCTCATTTGGCTTTGAGGTGATGTAATACATCACATATTTACTTGACAGAAACCACGAGGGCAAGAGAAATAACATCAGCCATATCAAACATGCCTGGGTGTGGAAGGGGCCAGCCTTTATTTTTATGTCAGTGGGTGGAGGTACCAGCCTGCCTTGCCTTTGTACATCTTACATCTGGAACGGGCACATTTTTCCCCCTTTCCCAAATAACATCTGCAACTAAAAAGCCAGACAGGTAGTTAGAGTTGATTGGTCATGGATGGATTTTCTCCCTCTCCTTTCTTTCTATGTAGCTCTCTCTTTCCCTCCCTTTTTTTCTATTCTACAAAGCCCAGAGGCTAGTATTTCACTGATTACAGAGTGCCTCCATTTGAATGGTCGTTTGTGTATTGTCAGAACAAAGGAGCGAGCGGCCTCTGAAGAGGTGCTAGACAGGGGAATGGATTGGGCTCAGCGATTAGGATGAGTGGAACTGCAGGTTCGGGCTAGCGTAGCAGCTCCTCCACTGCTCAAGGTTCTTTCTTGACCGGGAACAGGCGTAAGGCTGCAACTGCACTGCAGTCAGTACAGGACAATGAACAGTTTCAGCTGAAATGTGAAAGGCTCTGTCACTCATTTTTAAACTTGACACCTTAGGTTTAAGTTTTGATTAAAATCCATAATGCATCATATTTTAAATAGACATCACAACCACACTCATAAATAGTTTAAATCTGCAAATACTTGAGACAGCTCTAAAACAGATAACTGTGTTTTTTTTTTATTTATTAAAATGCCAAATGTACCTTAATATCTACTAATAGATGCAGTGGAAGATGTTTTAGCTCTATCGCAGAACCTATCATAAACAGTTATCCTTATTTCCCGTCTTGGGGAACAGCCAATCAGCGCCAAGGAAAATAATTACAGCTCTGGGATTGGCTGCTTACTTTCTTTAAGGACAGCAGGTTATATACATTCTTCTAATTTGACTTGACTGTTGTCCTTAAGTGATAATTGGGGTGATTAGGGTCATTGTCCATTTGGAAGACCCATTGTGAAATAGTCTTTCCTTGTAATATCATCTGTTTTATGAAGTGCATTAGCCCCTCTTACAGCAAAACACACAGCATAATGTCATCTCTCCTGTACATTGCAGTCCTGTACATTGCAGTTGGGATGTTTTTCCCAGGATTCCAAGCTTCTTTTTTCCTCTAAATGTACCAAACGTCATTGTGGCTAAATACTTCAATTTTACTTTTGCCATACCTCCAGGTACGTCTCTCAAAATTAAGATCTTTGTCCCCAGGTGCATTTGCAAAGAGCAATTTACTGCAGTAAATCTGTAATAAGCATATTTTATAGCAATAGACATTCTTCTCTGAGACAGTGTACCTGTCTCCGTCCTGAATGGTGTGATGACTAGACATCCCCACAAATGAAAGTGACACCTTCAGGCATGTTGAAATTTTACTTGATGATAAATCTGGAATCTTCCAGTTCTCTTGTTATTTTGCTGATTTCCTTTGGTTTTTCCATTATGTCACACATGGAAGGAAGTGTCTTTGTTTTTCCAAATGAAATGTATGGGATGGACTGACTTCACTTTTTTCTACTCAAGAAGATGTTATGTTATATAGTATATGCTCTCTCTTGAATTAAATTGACATGCACGGTACAATATTCCCTATTTTGTCAAACATAACTCCACATTATTTGCAAAAAATTTTTCCATTAGTGGATTTTTTTCCTACAACATGTCTGAAATATTCGAGAGAAAATGCAGTTTTGGAAGTTGAATTATCTACTTGATACTTTATTGGTTGGTGTTTGCAAAGCATCCAATCTAGGAGCCACATTTATTTTCCTTGGCCCTTATTGGCTGTAGATGTTAGCTCCTGTGGTAATGCTAAGATGCTCTTAAGGATGTGTATTACAGTGTACTTGGTGTTTCAACTATTGAGATGGGGGGGGTTTAAGTATATGTTACTTCTCTCCTTACGCAATTCTGGTTAAATTTGAAAGACTGCCATCCGGTGGTCAGAAATTGTACTCCAGGTAGCAGACAACTTGCAGCATTGACAGATTTTTTCCCGTAATATTGCATGTTCTAGCAAAAACAAGATGGCTTGCAACACAGCACACAACAATCAGTAATATTGCATGTGTTACAAAGAAAACAATGATAAAAACACTTATTTGTTTGGATTTTTAGCTATGCTCTATTCAAGCGGCACTTTAAAGGCCTTCATTTTATTTAAAGTAAGCAATTAGACTGTAAGCTACCTCAGAACAATAAAATTTTTTTTAACTATTATAATTAGCTATATTAGCCACATTGTTTTATGCATAATTTTAGTGAAGGATTTTTCCATGACTTGCCTGTCATGGAAGTAGCCAAATAGCATTTGATAATTTAAATTGTTTGTTTTGGCCGAGAAGTGTACTATTCTTCACCTTGTTTTTAAAACTCATACCCTTTGAGTTTGCACCTGAAGAGCAGCTCTTCAGACAGCTCAGCAATCAGATAAAAGTTAGCCTGACAGGTTCCTGTTTTGAACACCCACTCAGTATTTCTCACCCCTACCATGGAGGTAATGACCTAGAAATCAAAGTCCTCATCAAATTCAACGGGTGGGCTCAGGTCACACTCCTGGTGGGCTTCTTTTGATTCCGAAGCATCGCCTTTTCAAAGCTGTTTTCTGGCTAATTTTTAATTTGCTTTGAACCTTCGCCTCATTGATGGCGCCCATGAACATCCACCAAGAATCGAGTGTTTGAGTGTTTTCAATAACTGTCAAATAATAATAACATTTTGTGTGAATGAGTCAAGTATTCTGGCCAGTTTGTGACTCTCACAGTAATTTCATGCCACATTACAAACAACAAGCCCCTTAATTTGGTAATCACGGTCATCCAAGAAAACAATTATAGGGTCATTCAAGTAAGGGGGGAAAAAAGAGCTGACAAAAAACACTTACATCATTCCACTTCCCAAAATTTCACCACTAATCCACCCATTTCTGAAGGCTTATTATACTATTAAAGCACTCGTCTTGTTCGACACGTCTGCACACAGCAACAGGACTTTTTTTTCTTCGATTACCTCTTCTTGACCAAGGGAGTTGACATTTATCTGTCAGATGTGGGCCAGAATTTTGGAACACATGAGGTCTTTGGGCTGATTGTTATTCAGTTGTAACACTGTGACACATTTTGGCACCTTCTTCTGCGCTTAGCAACGGCCAGGGATTTTGTCCAAGAATGAATAGTTTTAGTGAGGTCTTCAAAACGCAAGCAGTCATATTAAGTTATTGCACATGTTTGCAACTAGCAACAAGGGAGCCGAAACTTTTGTTTATGTTTTCGGACAACTGTAGACTCCCTGTTGGACCGAGATGGAGCAGATCAGCATTAATGTCAAACAGGCAACTGGAGCTAATGGAAACATTAGTATGCTTGACGTGTACTCTGGTGTTCAGATGATTTGTTGAGGAGCAGGGCTTTAATTTTCATCCTCTGGTCTCCTCCCTTCAAGGCAAACCTAACAGAGCGCTAATGACTTCGTGCAAACAACGTGTGACAGGGGGGACAAATTAAAAACACTTCCTGCTTCTTTCCACCTCCTCCCTCTTTCTTCAGGTGATCTTTGAAGGGTCTCTGCGGTAGCTCCCTCCTTCCCCTCTCTGGCTCCTTTCTCCGTCACCCTCCATAAGCCGAGGTGTTGCGACCCCTTCACGACCTGGATCCATGTTAGCCGTTTGACTTCGGGTAGCTGGCAGAAGGGCATGATCAGCGGTGTGAAAAAGGGGTGTCTGAGTGTGCGTTTGAAGCGGCGGGGTGGGGCCGCCCTACACAAGTGGGGTGAGGCTGATTTTGAGGGAGATGAGAGGAAGAGGGTCGTTCCATTTAAGTCTCACATGCTTGTCGAGCTGTGACTTCTTGTTAAAAAAGAGAGGCTTCTGGGTGGTGACCCCTCCGCATCAGTCGCTTCACCTTGGGAATTGAATGGGACACACACCGCAGCCACCGAGCCCTCCCTCCCCAACCCTGACACCCCCTTCTCTCCTTTGAGTCAATATGTCCGTGTCAGAGATGAAAGTGCAAAGTGGGAGGGACGCGAAGGGGGTCCTGACACTAATGTAGTACATTGGGCTTCACTTACTGATCTGCCAAGTTCTTTTGTCAAGCCCTAAATGCCTGCTAGGGTCCTTTGAACTGCTGAGCGCTCGCCCGCCCTCAGATGCCTCCTCCTTTAGCTTCAATGAGATATCCCCGGTGACATTCCCACAGTCCCGCCGCTGCAGACAGACACGCATAAGTGCACGGAAGCGGTTCAAATTCAAAGGCTTGAAAGGGCTCTGGGAGTAACATCATTCGCCACATTGCAGTTCTGGCTCAAATTTGCTTTTTGTAAGAGAAATTAAAAAGAATCAGAGAAGGCGAATCGCTTTCAGATGATTTAAAAGCACTTTCATTGGCTCGGTAGCAAAGCGAGCCAGGTAAACTAAGACTTTTAACTTTCTTGCTAGTTCTCCTCACTCCCTCACTCTTGTCGGCTAATCTGTGTGGGTAACCTTATCCCAATTCTTCCCCACATACCCAACCCCACCCTCCTCCAATCCTCAAGAACTGGACTGAAACAGCTCGTCATTCACAAAGCCCTTTCTTGTTATGCTTCTCCATCCAGGATTTGATTGATTCTCCCTGATTTATCAGGTTTCTGCGTCTTCCTCTTTTCCCTCTGCTTCAATTAAACTCTGCAAGCAGGTTTATTTCCAAACTCGCAGTGTGAAAATAAATATAAGCAGACTTTTTAAATTTAAAGGGTCATTTCTCCCAAATAAGACACATTTCCCAAGGCCTCAACAAAGGTTGAGTTTTATTAGTACAGTAAAGTTAATTTGAATGTTCTGACCAAAGAAATATAAATTATTGTTTATGGTGGCAACAAAGAATCCAAAATGACATGACTGATTCTATCAATTTGAATTGTGGTTCTGTAAAATAATTCAAAAAGGAAAGTGATTTATTTAGTGATTTATTACACACAAGGTAATAGTTTTAAAACATTACTTCTGTTCATTTTGATTGTTCTGTATTTAAAATCTAAAATTCAGTTTCTCTTAAAATGTGAATATTTAGAATGAAAATTAAAATAAATTCTAACATAGAAGTGATGTTTAAATCCATGATAGTGATTTGTCCATTAGGCAGTCTTTGACAACCTCCATAAGAAACATAAGCCACAAAAGGTCACTGTCAAAGACAGCAAAATGTATTCAAGCATGTTAAGGAAAAAATAAAGTGGAGGAAAGATAAAATGTTGCACATGTAATGAGGATAATTGCACCTTTGAAAGGATCACTAAGCAAAGCACACTGATACATTTTTGTATCCATAAATCAGGAGATTTATGGAGTGCAGTCAAAGCTTACACGTATAAGTGTCCAAAGTCCCCTTTTCAGATAGAAGAACATTTTTCATTTCATTCAGAAATAAATGCCCTAATGTAATGTCTGGAGGACGAGTGAAGAGGTAAAGTCCAAGATGCTTGAGGTAGAGAATTGGTGTTGTAACTTTCAGAGAAACTGAATATTGTGTTTCCCTTAGCATCACAATTAACAGAAAACTAAAAAGCTCAGTCTGTATGCAAGAAATCTGTATCATGTGCAAGTTTCACATATTTCATTAAATGATTCAATTAAATATACTTTTTGATAATATAATTTATCAAGATACACTTGTATTTTGAATTTGTCCGTAACTTCAGTCTCTCCTTGCCTAGTCAGTTTTTTTCAGACAGTCTAACAGGAAAAGACAAAAAAAAAGTAATGTTTTGATTAGGAATACAATGAATCAAATAAGGATCAGCAAGAAGGTCAGAAAAGTATTTACTTTGCTTCTTTTTCTCTAAATCTTAGTTCATGTCTTTGGAATAAACCCCTAGCTCTGGCTCCTGATTGGTCAGCTGCCAAAGTAACTATTACAGCAGAGGAGTGAATGCCAGAACCATCAGACACTTGGCCTGTGTCCAGTAGCTATTCCCCAATCTCTCAAGTCTGATAAAATGATAAAAGCAAGTCTAAAAAAGAATGGAAAAATCATGCTTCTCTTCTCTACTGAGCTTCACATTGGCACCACCAGAAAACATATGCAAAAGCCACAAAATACATGGATCTGTTTTGGCAGTAGCATAGTTCTACACTGAAAAAATAAGTTGACTTTCTTCTGAGTTAATTTGAGTATCTGAAAATTTAGCAGTAAAAAAATAAAAATAAAAAAGCACAGTTATTGGTGCCACTAAACAACCCTCTATGATAAATGTAACTCAAGCATCTTTTAATGCATACATTAGGTTTTTTTAAAAATAATTATTTATTTCTAGGAACTTCTTAATAGTAATCCAGAACTTTATACAAATTTGGTACAAGACAATTTTTTTCAACCACTGGCCAGTAGGCTGAAAAAATAAGAGTGGCATCATAGCGTCATTAGGTTTCCCTGACAATGTAAATGCCAACTGGTTGTTGGGGGGTGATGCTAAAAAAAAATCCCTTTAAGTCCTACAATAACAAACATTGCTCAAGTTTTTACTGGAACTGGATGATTTGGTCAGATGAGAGTATCTGGAATATCTGGGACAAAACAAAGGATAAATATGTGCAAAAGCACCTGATACCTACTGTCAAGTGTTTTAAATACAGTGGAGGATCTTTGGTGGTGTGGGATGTTTGTCTTTCAAAAACCACTAACAAGGTTTGTTAGTGGTTTTTGAAAGACAAAAACCACTAACAAACGGTTAGTGGTTTTTTGTTAGACTAACCGTCTAACAAACACGGTTAGCCTTTGTTAGACGACCAGAAAAATGTAAATAGATCATCGCTGGACCTTTTAGGACGGTCTAATACAGGAGGACAGATTAATATTGAAATTATTAAAAATCAACTTTCTTCCATCTCCATCTGAGTCCATTGAAATCCTGTAGAAAACCTTTGGGCTGAGCTGCACAGCAGAGAGTATTTAAGGACTCTGGACAATCTAGAAAGATCGCATAAACAAGAATATATACATTTCTCTCTATGTGTTCCAATTATGCAGACTAAAATTAGGAAACTATGCAGTTGTGATATTATTGCTGAATGTTGCTAAAGTCTAATGTAAAGAGCACAGCTTTTCCCAATAATTCTCTTTGGGCCTCTTTTTAAGGCCTGTTAGACTCATTTCAACTGGCCAAATATATGATTAACAAGGAGACCTGACACACATGCCACTTGATATAGCATCCTACAAAATATTATATCCAAGGCCTTTAGAATTACAATTCTTAGAATTCTTAGAATTGCAAATTGCTGTTCTGTCTCAAAAAGGGCATAGATTAAACAGCAGGGGTACCAATGAGTTTAATTATTATCATTTTTAGTGTGAGATTTTGCTAAAAGAAAATATATTTTATTTTAAGGCATCTTACACATTTTTACCAGGAGGAAAAACATTTTTCCCCCGCATCTGGGTCCCTCTTCTCCTTCCTCTGACTCACATGTGAGCACCTCAAATACCTTCCGCTGTTCTCTGTGTTATTCTTCAGTTGTGGTTGGAGAAATTTGTCCCAAACATGCATTGAAGAGATGACTAGTGATTCAGACCCTCTGCTGATTGCTTCTAATCATCTATGCCTGTAAATCACTCCTCAGGTGTATTTTTTTATATGCAGAGAAACCTTTGTGAGAGGTGAGCAGCAACTAATGTAAGCTGGATTTGATCAAACACTAACAACCTCACATTTGTGCAACCATCATTCAAATAACCTTTTGAATAATTACTATTTACAGCACTTTATGTGGTTTCCCTCCCAGGGGGAGAGAGATTAAATTAGCTGTGTTCAGTTGTGTTACAGGGATTATTACAGTGCATTGCAGACAGGATCACACTTACCTGCAGAGAAAAAAAAAATCTCATATTCATTTTATCATCTCAGCTTGACTTTATCAGTAATATTCATTAATCTTTTCAAGTTTCTGTGATGTATTTTTTTAACATGTCATGTAAATCAGTAGCTGTGGCTTTTCTCTTAATTTCCCACCAAACCAGCAGAAGACCTTTTGACATCCCCACGCATGGGAAGTATATGTCATCATTTAGAATCATTTTAAATGTCAATGCTTAAGGAATCCCGAGGATCCAGTTTTAATGGGACAATAAAACCGAACCACAAAGTTGTTTCTCTCTTTCTCTCTCTCTCCCTTTTTGTTTAAATTGCAGCCTCACTTCAACGCTGCCAGCTTTGTAGCACTCGTAAACACATTCGCACCTCTCTTTTATTTAAATGTCTGTTAAGTTATGGCACATAACTGAAGAGAGAAAAAACTGCATTTGAATGGTGTCTGGCGGAGCAGGTCCAATCCACAAACCTACACTGATTTAAAAAGCTCACAGCAAGGAGAAACACAGGACAAGTTTCTGTTCCTGGAAGAGCAAAGGTACCTCAACAATCAAGTTAATTAAAACTACTCCTGGTGTCAGAAATAAAGGGAATTATATGCATACCCATTAATTATTTTTAAAAAGTACACAATTTGCATAATTAAGTAGCTTAAAACTCATCTTCTTTAAATTAGATTATCAAGCAGTGTTGACTTTATTAAGATCTAATTTATTCTTCTTTATTAAAAGTTCGTAAGAAAAGAAAGATCCCACTTAAAAAAAAAAAATGTAAAACCATCTCCTTGCGCTTTGCCCACCAGGAGAAAAAAAAAGTTCTCTAAAGCTGATGGTCTCTCTGCGATTACCCTATCAGGTGCAAACCGCTGACATGTTTCCACCCACCAACAACAAAAAAGCCTCTCTGTGCCCAAATCTCCAGCCGCAGACGCACAAACACCGCTGACAGGCAGGCAGGCAGCGCTGCGCTTTCATCAGCCTCTCCAGGGATCTACGACTTTTACTGTCACTGCGATATTTTATTTTTTATTTTAATTTCACCTGGAAAGTTTATCTGCTTGACTTGTCTTTTGAGGAGCGCTTTATTTGATTTTTTTTCTAACATTCCTACATTGTTAGAATAAAATGTGCCTTGCAAGGTGTAGAAATCCCCCACAGGTACGGACCAAGATGAAGAGCCTGTGATCTCTGGAGGAGCAGAAGCTCAAAGGATATTTTTTTTTAAGTAAGGGGAATTTTTTGAGACGTCGCAGCTTGGCTCCAGTTTAAGGTGAACTTTTGATACTCCGAGGACCTGATCTGAGAAGTTAATCTTTGGGATAGTTCCCCCAACAAGGAAGCGCCCAATGTTGTGCTCCGTGCCTTTCCTGCTGCATATATCCTTACATTGGGATTCCGTCTCCTGCTTACCGCCGGAGTTGTGTGCGTAAAAAGACGCGCAGCGGAGCGAAAGCCAGAGAGAGACAGAGAAGGAGGCGATCGCGCCAACCTTTCCCGGGGTTCTGTGTGTGGAGGCAGGTGTATTTGAGCCGTCTTTCTGAAAGCCAAGATGTCCGTGCTGCCTTCAAGGTTCCTCTACCTGTAAGCGCTCCACATCTCTCTTTGCGTTTTTATTTTTTTTTTACACATAAACTCATGCATTCTTACCAATAGAAGTCGCCAAAACCTTCATATTTGTGCATTGCTGTCATCCAGGTAGGCTGCGTTTTTTTTCCATGTAATTGCCCGTGTGATTCACTCCCCCTTCTCTCCTCCTAGGTGTTTACACTTTCTGGTTTTCTACTTCCAGTTGCAGGTACGTTTACTCTCCTCTTATATTCTTTTTGCATGTTCATGTGCAGCTTTTTTCATATGAGTCATGGTAGAAGAATGGCCATGTGCTGCTCTCAGGGCGTTTACTATAATATAAAACGCTACAAATAAGAATCAACACAGATGTGGAAAAAAAACCCAAACATTTTTATTAAGTTAGTATATATCAATAACTTGACTGAATGTAATCTGTTTGCATTAAAAATCTCAAAAGCGAACCTTTTTATAACAGGTGTAATTATAAAAGTCGTAAATATTTAACGTTCTTGTTTGCAGTTGTGGATTCAAGTAGCATTTTTCACTAATTCACAGCAACAGCTGGGTTGTAAACATGTAGGTGCCTGGGGTTGAAATTTGCAGTTTGAACAGATGACTCGTTTGGCGTTTGTTGCCTTGTTTTTACTAGTTTCGACTTACTTTGAACCATAACGATTTGCAGACATCCACTCAGCTAATTGACTGCGTTGGCTTTGATTCAGCCGCAGCCCCCTACCCCCCAACCCCACCTTTCCCGTATTAAACTATTTATCAGTTCATTGTGTGTCATTTTTGATTGTTTTAAATACAAATCCATGCTTTTCTCGTTTTAAAGATACTAAATTTATTAAATTAAACACATAGCGTGGAACTCATAAAAACACAAATTTAACAAAGTATCTAATGAAAAACGTAGCAAATATTTGATGAATAAAATTCTTGCCCGTTTAACGTCTAGAATTTTTTTTTCTAGATTGTTTTATTGCATGTTCAAATTTGGGTATTCTCATAAAGAAAATAAATAAATAAAGAAAGAAAGAAACACAAGAATTTATGCACAATTTGATTCATTTTTAGATTCTAACAGGATATCAGCATACTTTTTTATTGCTTTAAACATATTGAATCATGGAAAAAATAATATGCACTCTAGTTATTTTTTGGTATTAGAAAAAGACAGAAGATCATTCTCATTGTTCGTCTCTAACTTCCTGTAGTTCATGAATATTTCCGGTCAAACTGATGTTTATGATTTTATGAAGGAAAACATAGGAAATGAACCACAGTTGGAAGTGATGGCATCACCAGCATGAGCGTGTGCTTCAGTACCTGCCTGCGTGTGTGTGTGTGTGTGTTCTGTAGATAGCATGGCATATCTTAGATGGATGCAACAACTGAGCTTCCTCCGTGAAGGCGACGGCCAGACTTTTTGATGTGGAGACAATATCTGTTTTCATGCTACGTCTTTGCAGGAAGGAGACGGTGTGATAAAAACTGTTGTAGTGAGCATTCACCTCAGCCATGTGCTTAGGCTTGCCTCTCCATTGAGATGAAATCCAACTGTCTACCAAGCACACCTTTGTATTTGTTTAGAGAGGGGAAGATTTGGGATAAATCCCTCAGCAGCTCAGCGAAGCTATGTTTTGTTGTGTGGTAGCTCTTTTTTCACTCCTCAGCTTTGAGGTTCATGTTTGACAACAGATCACGCTGATGAACAGCTCCGAACATATTTGTGGAGAGTTTGGCATGAAGTGCTTGCAGTTGGAAACATGTCTCAGTTGAAATTGGAATGCAACATCTTCGGCTGTTGAAGCAGAGACACCTTCTCCTCTCATTTGTCTAGCCGTTGTGGCTGTTGCAGCTTTACCAACATGCTGAGAGAAAGCAGCAAAGCATGACTTTCTATTTGGAAAGATATATATAAATATATCCAGATTTGGACTTGGATGTTCGGTCCAAGTCCAAACATGTGCTTTACTCTGCAAAATGTGAATCTTTAGTGCAGGGTAGAGTTTGGGTTTTTCTTGTTGAGGCTGTTGTTGTCACATTCTGTCCAATTGTTGTTTGTATCCAAGAGATTTCAAAGAAACTAAACATAGAAGATAATGGTCGCCGTAAGAAGCTATTTTTATATTTGTCAAAATCAAAATTATACTCTCAAATACGTTGTTTTTTAAGTTTTAAGAATGGTTGTTCTTGAGGCTTTATTTGTGGTAGAATGTCTATGTCAAAGCTTAAACAAGGCATATTAGAGATAAGAAAACATCTGAATGAGGACGAAGGACATCAGCAGCCTAAACAAGTTTGCATTTGGATTTGAAGAAGTTGTTTGTGTTTCCTGTCTGATGTAAAGGATTTGTTCTCTGGAGGATAATGTTTCCCCTTGTGTTTTTGCTACATGTCATCAATTCGCTGAAGTTAAATCAACAAGCACTCTGAGTATGTAATCTGTATATAATTAGGCACCTGAGATCAGCCACATAAAAAGCCATTACTGTGCAATTACCACACCATATACAGCTAGGGAGACGGGATCACGGCGTGAACCGAGATTCCAGGGCTTCTGAAAGTATACGTTTCCTCTCGCTCTTCCACATGTTGGGTCACAGTTGCTTTTCTGACATGCTGCCAAATATTTTTTCACATCTTTATGTCAGGTCTTAGGTAACTCAGAAACATCAAGATGGTGAGAGGCAGAAGGGAGATTTTTGCAATTTGATTAAAAAAAATCTCCAACAAGAGAGTCTTTGTGGATTAAGGTGCTTCTTTCTTCCTCGCTCATGTCCTCCGCCTGCTGCATTTTCTAATTTATGGACCCTATTTGGCCTACAGGCAGATATTTGTTTGATGATAGTGCAACAGGTCTGGATGCTTCAGGTGTATAATTGCTAGTGGCTTGGTTACTTGTGGAAATGAAGTACAGGTTTCTCAATACTGCCTGAGGCACTCTATATACTGTGCCCTAGTGCTCACAAACAAGGCTTCTCTGCAGGCTTTGCACTTGTTCTGTTGGAGTTTTACTCAAAAATACTCTCCATTAGTGTGTGTGCTAATGTAGTTAGCTTCTTGTAAATGCATTGCATATAAAATGTGCCACCTTAAAGTGGAGAAACAATAAATCTCTGCAGCCACAAATTTCTAAGTTGTTATCTTGGTTTTTACACCCTAAAGCACTTTTCTTTTGACTTAGAGCCCACAAAACCAACAGCACATATTACTATCAACACCTGTGTTTTGACGGTCTCGTTGTACATTTCCTCTTGTGCAGGAATCGCAGCAGAGCACTGCCGATTTCAGGTTTTACATTGAAAATCACACGAGGAACCCAGACGACCTGAGCCGAAGGCAGGTCCGGATCTACCAGCTCTACAGCAGGACCACGGGCAAACACGTCCAGATCCTGGGGAAGAAAATCAACGCCAACGGAGATGATGGGGGCAAGTATGGTATGGGAGAATTTCTGTGCATCTCACTTGACACTTTAGCTAGTCTGAGATCGCAAATCCAGCTAAAATAAAAGTTTTGGTGCTTCTAGAAACCCCTTCTTTACTGTGACCCTTTAGGCTATTTGCTCTTCATTGTTCTGAGGTGGTTTTCTGTTTGCTTAGTGCAGGAAGAGTTGGTTTTGTAAGACAGATATTAGTGAATGAGGATGGATGAAAACCTGCTGAAACTACCAACCTTGCTGAGGAGCTCTATGATGGAAAATTTTGAAGATGCACCGAATCAGTCAGACAGATATTGGCTCTGATCAGTGACTGGCAGATCTATGCTGAAAAATATCTGACTTTCTCTTAATGTTTATTAAATTAATCTAAAATAACATCCATAATTTTCAGTCTATATGTTCATCAATAAATGGCCTCTACTTGATTCACCTCCTGGAGTTTAACAGAAAAAATCAGATAACGGTTAAAGAAATTTGCTTTGATGCATAGACGTTAATGATCTTATAAAGCCATCATACTATGTTGGATTCAAAAGCACTCATTCTGTAAAGAAACCTGTAGCATACATTTGGTCATTTATCTGTTTCTGACCTTGAAAGAAAATGGCAGGTTGGACTTAAAATAAAACCAAAAAAAAGTTGGTTAGTTGTATCTCTAGAAAATATATGTTTTTTTTTCTTGATATCTGACCCAGAAGGTGTTGATCTTTGTTCAGTTTTTTTACCATCAATGTTTTGGTGAATGTGATATTTCTTTCATGAGGATTCGTTACTCTCTGCCTCTTTAAGGTGAAGGTTGAGTATTGGTTATTCAAGCAATAAAGCTGATAGATCTTTTATACTTGAAAATCTAAAGCATTTAAACATAACAACCACAAAAAATGCCGCTGGAGGATTTTGGTCTGAAATGAATTATCCACCTTAAATCTCACCACTTAGCTCTGCACATGCTTTTTCATTACTGCAGATCAAATATGGCGGATAGCTAAATTGATGGTCAGTAAAGCACTCTTTGATGTAGCCTGTGCCGCGCTTCCCTGCAGATATTTTTTTCTCATAACAGCTGACTCACAGCTCCAAAATTGCCGGTCTTGAATGCCTCTGAGTCAGTGTGTTCAGTTGCAGATGCGCGCAGGCGAAGTTTCCTCACTGCTTGTTAGAGCTTGAGTAGAAGCAGATCCAATTTTTCCCATGAGCCTTTGCCAATTCTCTCCCCCTCCTCCCCATCCCTCACCACCTCCTCCCCATCCAGCTGCAGTACCTGGCACCTGTGAACTCCTTTGCACTCACTAGTAATGTTCACTTTGAAAGATTGTAGTCTGGCGGAAAAAGGCCCAGAAAAAAAAAAACAAAACAAAAAAAAAAAAAAAACAGACATACCAAACTTGGTTGCAGACCTTTGACTTTAGATCTCATATCTGTACATCTGAAGTACAAGGATTATAATCCATCACAGGTACTAGTATATCATATGTGTTACTTTTAAAAAACCGAAACACATCTCTTCCAGATTTGTCCATTGTAACTGATGTTTGCTGTCCTCTAACAGTGGGCAGTGTAATGTAAAAATACAAGTCTAATTGATAAATGCTGCAATGTGGAATAAAAACACAATTACTGTTTGACTTTTTAGACAAATGTCTATCTGTTAAAGTCAACATAGGGCTATAACTACCATTTTTCATATTGTCGAAATGCACCAAAAGCATAAAAAATAGTCCAAAAAGAGATTAATATTTTCTTTCACTCACAGTCATCCAGTCTGTTCTGCATTTGTTTATCACGTTTTGATCAGACTTCACTCAAATTTGTCTAATTTTAGCTTGACATCCTTAGGAAAATAGAACAAAACTCCCATTCAAAATACTATTCAAAAATAAAAGCAGTTTCTTGTGTTTTGCAATCTCTTACCAACGGAGGACGTTAAAAGATCTATTTTGGCTGCATTTTCTTCATGATGGACACATATCAGTATTCGCTTAACAAAATCAAAGTCAGGAAAAATCCAAAGAAGAGAATACAAAATATTGGGATTAAACAAACAAGAAAAAGAAAAAAAGAAAGAAAACGTCTCATATAACTCAGCCTTCTCAGATTATAACACAACAGAATAAACTACAGATGGCTATCCTTGTTAAATTGTATTTATTACTATATACAACATTATGTATCATAATTTATTCATATAATAAGATACTTTAAATTGAGTAAGAGATTTGCTATTGTGAAATCAGCATCCAAATAATTGGATGGTTTTATTTTACAAACAAAAATACACATCTGGTTGTCAGTGTATGTTTATGATCCAATTTTCTCCTAGAATTCTAATTTGATGTACCCTTCCTACTGAAACACCATTTGTTAAATCAAATAGATTCTAGTTCCCAGCAATGATTGATTTTATTCCAGTTTTTAGTAGTTTCACAAATGTCATACATAAATTAAAATGTCTTAAGTCCCAAGGCTGAACCTTGTGGGACTCCATATTTAACGGCATTAATTCTTCACTGATAAGCTGTGCAAACTTTAATTTTGTTGGTTAATAATTGATGTGCTCCTTTCATCTTATAAACATGTTTGGATTAAGATTGTGATTATGTAACACTTAGTGTTACTGATGACAATAAAGTTTATTGAAGTGGAAATGGCGATTGTAATAGGAGTTTGCTGCACAGTTGATGGTACAATCCCCACTCCACCCGCCTCATTCATTGTGTCCTTAGGCAAGACACTTACCCACCTTGCCTGCTGGTGGGGGACAGAGAGTCTAGCGGCGCTGGTGCATGGCAGCCTCACCTCTGGCAGACCTGCCCCAGGGCAGCTGGGGCTACTATTCAGTAGCTCGGAATGGGTGAATGTCTGTAGTGTGAAGTGCTTTGGGGTCCTCTGGACTTGATAAGGTTATATACAAGTACAAAGCCAAAATATTTCAATTTTATTATGATAATGACACCCTCACTGATATGCTTAGAATCCAAACCTTAGGTTAACAAGCTTGGGTGGGTTACAGACATTGAATTTGCAAAAAAAAGAGGAAAGAAAAGGTTGAAAACTATTCTATAAATAAGTGAACCAGTCGGATTGGATTTTGCTTTTTCTTAAGTGCAGCTCAAGAGATCCAAACTAATCTATCTAATTGTAAAACCCAGGTGGTACCACAGGAGAGGGAATTGCTATCCCCTCCCAAACTTTTCAGAGAGGTCACCTACTTCCCACCTTTTCTCTCAAGGTTTGATTTTAGGGTGGGAGTTACTTCTGCCCCCAAGCCCATCCCATTCCCTTCCACTATTCTTCCCCTGCTCCCTTGAGCGCTACTGAATGGCCCTGTGTGTTAAACAAATGGATCATCTTAACTTTTTGATTGAGTGAGCACAAACTAAAGGAAACTTGAAACCTAATCCTGAGGGGCACATAACTGCTCCACAAACGTTTGGCAGATTTCTTTGCTGGTCTGAGGGCGAGCGCAGACAAAGGTGACCTTGCAGGGGTGAGCATGTTGGATGGGAGCAGGAGCGGGGTGTCAGGGGAAGAATAAAGGAGCCGTCAGGATACATCTTTAGAGCGCATTATTGCCGTGTCAAGTCATGACAGAGACCTGTTGGTTTGACTGGTCATTACTTTTACCAAAGCTACTTGGTTAAAATAGCTTTGGTATTTTTACCAAGAGTAGATTCCTACTGATGCTTGGAATCTTAGAGACTTTTTTGGAGTAAACGAAGAATTACCTGTTCTGCATTTTTAACTGAATCGCTCAATATTTGGAAGCTGCATTTAAGAAAAATATACAGTGCATGTAATGGTGATTTTTGTCTTGCAAGAAGAAATGTACAGGAAGAAGGTTTGTGCTAGAAGACAATTCAGTGACTCTTACTAAGTCTGATGTGTCTTTTCTTTTCCAGCCCTTCTTGTTGTGGAGACGGAAACATTTGGAAGTCACGTTCGAATAAAAGGAAAAGAAAGTGAACATTATATTTGCATGAACGACAAGGGCAAAATTGTCGGAAGGGTGAGTATGGCTAAGTTTATTTATTTTGGAATATTTTCAAAAGATTAATTTGGCAACACCTTAATATTACAACCTGTATTTTAGACATAGCTTTTAATCCTATTTGAATTTAGTAGGACCTCATATCGTTTTTCTTCTTGTGTTTTTTGCACAATCGAACAAAACCCCTTTGATAACTCACAGCCATTCTTCCATTACGTAATCGGCCAACTCCTTTGACACTCGATCAGTCAATTACTGACTGCAATCACCACAATGCATCGAGAGACTAATGGTCACTTAAGAGGAATTTAGTTGCAATTCTATCACTTAGTCACACCAGGTGGCCACAAGAGCAAGATGACTGCATGTGACCGCAGAGAACCACTTAGATTTGTAAAAATAGTTGAAAAAGTTTGTTATCCTCAGAGGCACATAGTTTGATTCCATTAATAAATCAGACTGCTTGTATACTTAACTCCCTTTTTCTATAGATGTAAATGGGATGAGATTTTCTTTTTTTTTAGAAAATCAAAGTAGGATAAACTGCTTTTTCATAGTAATGAGCAGAGTGTTTACAGTTGCATTTATTTACACATTTACTGAAGGGTATGCTGGAATGCACACCATTGTCTGAAGTAATGGGCATTATGAACCCACTGTCTTTGCCTGAAAAGACATAAGTTATCGTCTTTATTTAATTTTCATTATTCCATTAAAATAATATTTGATTTTATGACACATTTATAACTCACTATAAAACCTTTTCAATACAATAAGCATGGAATGGAGCTATAATTTTATGATGTAAAGCACTTTGAATGGCCTTGTTGATGAAATGTTCTCTATCAATAAACTTGATTGATTGACAATTATATAAACACCTTCATTGTGCATAGAATAGGAGTGCCCATAAAAACCTATTGGTTTTACTAGTATTTAGGAGAAATGCACTGATGAGAATTTTGTGTTCAATTTCTGATTCTGAGTTTTTACACAACTTTACAAATTATCTTTAGGACCTATAATATAAGAAGATGAAGAACCCTGCCATGAGCCGTTATTTATAATTTGTATTGGGCCTAGAAGAGAAGTCATTTCCCTGTTCGACAGGAGAGCCAATGTAAAGCAGGGTTTTATTGTTAATCTCAAAAATGAAAATAGAGTGAATATGAAGTGGTTGGCATGGTTAGCATTACAAAAATAGCATTCTCTCTGTGTATTTCCTGTAGAAAGAAGCAGCTTACTTTAATTCTGAAATTTCTGAAAGGCTAACATGTTGACTTGCAGAGTGTATCATAACAGAACTTGAAAACACAGAAAGGATAAAAAGAAACATTTTATACTCTATCCATCCTTCCTATTGTCTTGCTAAAGTCTTGCTCTCTCTCATTCTCTTGCAGGGAGAGAATAAATCACAATATGTTTCAGTATCTTGTAGCAAATATGTTTTTCTTTTAAATAGATTCTCACAGATTATTGGGCTTTCTATTACCTATTACTAAAAATCTTTACTGATTTTGAAAATATTCATCTCTTTTGGAAACAGTGTTCCGATAAAAAAAAAGTCATTAATAACAAATTGCTTTCAAGATGCTGACTGTTAGCATGTGACAACTAATGTGCTTAAAGTGATTGTAGATTGTTCTGACTATGAGATGACCAGCTTTAAGAGCTGCTCAACAGTTGGAATATAAACTGAATATATTTTTGCATCTTTGTCAAGCCTCAATATCAGAATAACTTACCTGGGATGTTAACATGCTAATGATACCCTTATCATGCTAAACTGACTCAGGCCTCAGAGTATAATGACCTATTTTCTAGAGCAGCATCTAGTGAAGAAAATACTACAGTTGAAATTCTGAACAGTGTCACAAAACTGTTTTTTTTTTATATTGCACTATGAAGCGCACCTTGTTCAGAGGTTAAACCTGAATTAATTCATGCTCATAGTCCAACACCCAAATGTTCTGAGTTAAATTCCTCTTCCCAACATAAACTTTTAAACTGTCATTTATAGATTCTTAACAACCTTAACAAAAAATCTAATTGTTAAATGCAGGGATTCTCATGTAATATTGCAATCTGCAGTCTGCCAGGTCATTTTTGTGTCTGTAATCCTCTCGTGTTTGCATTTCTGACGTTCATAAGCTGTACTTTTTAAAATGGCCTGATTGTTTCATGTAGATATATCATCAATAACGGATCTCCACAAAAGCAGATATGTCTGTGCAACAACCTGACTGTGAGCAAGCTCTTGCACTCTAGGGGAAATTTTGAAGTTGTTTTTTACATAAAGTTTGGCCAAATGTTAACCAGGATCTGTGTTTATTGTCAAAACTAAATTAAATGTATTTTAATTAAGGTTCAATAAACGTTTTGTTGGTGCCATCTGGCAGATTTCTATTCCATGGCATTATTCCCAACAGAACCTCAGAAAACTGAGGTATACATTTGTCCAACAAATGGCAAAGAAATAAAGTCACAGATGCAAACATGGTTGTTGACATTTCAACTAAACTGTTAGTTACTTTCAGCTACTATTTTGGGGAAACTGAAATTTTGTTTTTTATACTGTAAATGTGGTATAAAAATAAACTATGACAAAAGCACTAAATGATTCCATTTTAGCTCAAACTTACGCATATATAGAGTAAGATTCTTGTCATCAGTGATCCTAATTAATTGTCATGGTGATATTTAAAGATGCACCAATCAAGAAAGGCAAGCAGTTAGCAGTTTAAGCAGAGTGCAGTTCTCTTTACAAAGATTTTTTTCACTTTATGCCATCTCAAGAATTTAATGTAACAAACCTTATTAGATGAAAACAAGCTGAAAGTTTTTTGATAGATGTATTTCAGAGCCTGACAGAAAACAACAGATAGAAGATTACTTTCATTTCATCAAAGCATTTCCTCTGATTTTTACCTAACTCAAATGAAAGTGTATTCCTGTTTTCTAGAAATCTTTAGTGGTGGAAAAAGATGTGAGTTTTTAGTTTTGAAGTGTATTTTTAGTGTTCGGTCTGGTAATTACTGGCCAGATCAATAATGGAAAAGTGTTTAATTTTCACATCTGGTTGTTCCAAGGTTACCTTCTCAAATTTACGAATATAACTACCACAGGGTAAATAGAATATTGTTTTGCTCTTGATAATCCAGAGCAATGAAATTGGCCTCACATATTTTTCTTAAACTTACACAAATTACTTAAGTTTTTCTCAATTTAAATCAGATAAAAATCCAGATAATAGCTATAAATAATAATATTTTGATAATGTAGAGGTAGAAAAATTTTTTGCTCCAATTCTGACCAGCATTATTTTTCTGTTGAGCACAGACACGGATCAGCACTTTTATCGCTAATAGCTATGCTATCAGAATACTTTAAATTACCAAGCCATGCAGTGGTTATGCAAATCTGACATAATTATTGTGTTTTTCTCATGAGGTATGGACTTGTATCACACCACTCCATGAGTCTGTCTCCAGTAGTTTCCCTATAACAGCATGTTCCTTCCTAAAAGGCTAACAATACACGTTAGACTGAACAACAGTTGAAAAACTGTTATACAGTCACAATAGTCACATTTATGAGGTATAATCTCAAGGAATAAAATAAGTTATAGGTGAAGCTAACTAGTATGGCTAACCATTCAACACGATTTTATAGAGAGAAGAGACATAGATTAAAAACAACCCAAAAACATCAGTGGAAATTTTATGCCACATAAAGAATAAAAATCACTGTCAAAGCAAGCATCTTTACCTGATTAACTTTGTGCTCACTAAGTTAATAACACACTGATGCTAAAATAGGCGTAACTGAAAAAAGATTTGGTGTTTCTGTGTTATTTATGTTGTCCATTTTCTGTTCTGCAGCCTGATGGAAGGAGGCAAGAATGTGTCTTTGTCGAGGAATTCCTGGAGAACAACTACACGGCTCTTGTGTCGGCCAAGTACAAAGGATGGTACCTTGGCTTCAACCGGAAGGGCCGGCCCAAGAAAGGCTCACGCACCACGCAGAGGCAACAGGAAGTCCACTTCATGAAGCGCCAGCCGAAGGGTCGAGTGGACCCGTTGGAGGAGTTCCGTTTCACCACAGTAACTAAGCGGACACGTAGGGCTCGGCGATTAAAAACCAACCCCAAGAGGAACTGACGGGAAAGCACTAGATGTCCTCACAGCAGGAAACAGAAACTGAAAATCTCAAGCTTCTTAAAAGAATCACCTTAAAGACTCTGCTTCTGTAAAGGAAAGACAAACTAAAAGAACAAAAAGTCAAAGATGTTTTATTTTTGTATTTCAGGATGACTGAATATTTCCTGACTCTTGGATTCTCCTGGGTTGATGTCATTGTGCTAATGTTTCTGTCATGTTATTTATACTGGATAAACTCAAGGACCTCTGAGAGAACTCGTGTCGCTGCTGTCCTCAGCCACGTTTGAACTGCAAGCTGAAGGCATACTTTCTTTTTGACAATAGGAGCTGAAGCAGGAGCTGACGCAATGTTATAAAAATCAGCCAACTAGAGATTTATTGGAATACCTGTCGGTTTTTGTTTGTGTTGCCCCTGACAACGCGGATCCCATACTTTCCACTGGAATTAGACACCATGGAGATGAAACGGAGAGAGGCGGCAGGTGACACCGCGCTGCCGGGATAACTGTGTAGCTTTGAGTGCAATATTTTACAAGTCTCTTGTCCTCTACGTTCTTTCCATATGTCTTTCATCCCTAAAAGTCACTTGTGGCTCCTGGAATGCGCTGAAACCTCACAGTCCCCAGTGAGATCTTCATGACATTTCCATGCAGCCTGTGATTCAGCTGAAACGCAACGTGCTTTGACGAGTCCAACACCCGTTGTGATTTTAGTCTTGTTTAAACACTGAAAGGAAACAGTACAAACAGAAAAAACAGCGTAATTCCACACTGTCTTCCAGCTTCAACACACGTGGGGAAGGTTGTTAATCCCTTTTGTCTGTTTCTATCAGCTCTTCGTCACATGGGTTAAAACTGTTTCAGATATGGATTCCTTTTATTCCTAAACTGAGAGCTTGCCGGCTTTTTGGGGGCTGACAATGACTTCCTCTACCTCTTTTGTTTATCTTTACCTGGTCTGATTGTCTGTGTTCAGTTAATCTCAACTTTGACCTTAAACTCAGCTCTTTGTCTTTTTTTCTCTCACTTGAAGATGCTTTTAGAAAAACAAAAAGCATACCAATCATCCACAGACAGGAAATCTGTGCATTATCCTACATTATTTTATAAACCTCCATCTGATGATTAAAACTTCTTATCAAATACTGAGATGACAGGATTCAGAGAATCCTTTCATCCAGATTTCATGTCTGACTCATAAAAAGGGAAAACACTTTGCTTTTCACCGACAACAAACTCCAGGATTTTTCACCAGTAGTTTGTATTTACCTGACCCCTGGCAGGTCTTTTTGTATGAGTTGCTACTAACAACATGACACATTTATGTTTTTTTAAACAAATCTAAGCAAAAAATAATTTTATGACTATTATTAAGATATTTATTGTCTCCTTTTGTAAATAAAATGTGAGTTTTATTTGACCTCTTTTAATAAAATGAGGACTGTATTTAAAAAAAAAAGTTTGTGTTTATTACAGAAATACCTTCATATGTCTCAGTTTAAGAATATTTTTGACTATGTACCCACTGAGCATGACAGCCTTTGAAAGATGAATGCTGCAGGTAGTTCAACATAGCGTACATTCCCTTCTCCACATACTGCCAAGGTATGCATTTTTATATACAAACTCAGGAGTGTGAGGACTGCTTTTAAGGTCATCTCTTTAAAAAAACGATTGCAACATCTCTCAGGGCTTTTTATATCACCACAAAGGCCTCTGAGAGTTCACAAATCTGGTGATTTTACTGCAAGTTGATAGGGTTACATCTGCAAAAGTCATCATTGGAAGAGAAAGTAGTATTTCAGTGTCTAGTTTTTGTTAAAATTACAAAAATAGTGGAATGAAACACAAATAGGATATTGTTTGCAATATCCTGTTTGTGAAGAAAAAGCGATGAGAAAAAAGTTCCTTACACAAAGAGCATGTAAGATATAACTACAAGTGCTGTGCCCTTTGAATGTATAAACTGACACTATTTTGGAGTCTTTTGCATGTTTTTTAAAGTGCTAAAGGAATGCAGAGTAGCACATCTCATAATGCTGTGTGCAGGAATGATGTTTACAGTTACTGTCAGACTGAAAGATGGAGGCTTTGAAGGGGAAAAAATACTCGTGTTTAAATTCCTTGCGATCTTATCAGGGCCCCCCTCCTTCACTCCACTCTGGTAGTCACCTCCAACAGATCCAGAGATTCCCCATTCTGTCATGGGATTTCAAATGTCTGACCTGCTTTTAAAGGTGGAAACAGAGTGCTCGACGTGTGACCCGGTGATGCACCATTAACGTAATGGATCCGCGCCGAACACTCTTTGTCTTCAGGGGTTTGCTGTAAGAGGACTGGGGGATTTTGAAGAATGCTTTATGTGGTTTAAACTTGACTGGATGTCATGTTTTTTTTTTGTTTTTTTTTGTACGTAGCGTGAGAAATAATAATAATAAAAATGGCAGGAGGGGGCTTCCAGCAAGGTTTGTAGGTGGCATACTTCAGAATTAAATAAAAATATCGATCCTCTTTGACACTATTTCAGCCAAATAGTCTGTTAAAATAGGTTTTTAGGTGCATTTGTACCTGATTCAATCAATTAGGAAGGAGTTGCTTTTTTGGACCCCTGCAACAGTTACAATGGTATTTCTGACATAAATATAAGATCCTGGTGTTACATGATCATAGGGCCAAAATAGAGTAACAAGTACACCTGCTCTTGATTCAGTATGTGCAGGTATTTCTGTGGAACAAGACTCCAAATCAATCATGAACGACTGACTCATTCATGGATTTTTCTGTAGAGCAGATTTCAGATATTCTAACGATCAGGTTACTGACTAGTAACCTGATCTTTAGAATCAGGTCACTAGTTTGGTTTGCAAACTAGTGTTTGCAAACCACCCAATCTTGGAGCCATCACTTATTTTCCTTTGTACTGGTTTGATGTAACGTCAAGGGCTAAACTAAGGAAGACGAAGGGTGTTTGCTTCTAGTAGTGCCAATGTGCTTTCCACTGAGTGTGTTAATGTATATTTGGTTTTTGAACACAAATACTTGGTGTCCACAATTTCAATATGAGATTCTATGAAGGGACAAAAGGAAAGCTTGGTAATATAATATAATATAATATAATATAATATAATATAATATAATATAATATAATATAATATAGGTGCAGTTGGTAGAGCTGTTGCCTTGCAGCAAGAAGGTTCTGGGTTCGATTCCCGGCCCGGGGTCTTTCTGCATG
>CAEGAE010055260.1:0-16826 GCA_903067095.1 Girardinus metallicus | reverse complement strand
CTGGGTGATGCACTCTGTCACTTGGTTTGAAATCTCTGACAACCCATTATTAAATAGTTCCAGTAAAAAGTTGCACTTAAATTGGCCATGAGTTTAATATTGATTTTGGGCTCATAATTATTTATTTGAACAATTCTTCACCAATCTATTCATCCATCTATCTTCTTCCGCTTATCCGGGGTCGGGACGCGGGGGTAGCAGTCTAAGTACGGAGGCCCAGACTTCCCTCTCTCCAGCCTCTTGTTCCAGCTCCTCCGGTAACATCCCAAGGCATTCCCAGGCCAGCCGAGAAGCAGTCACTCCAGTGTGTCCTGAGTCTTCAGTGGGGCCTCCTTCCATTAGGACGTGCCGTGAACACCTCACCAGGGAGGCGTCGAGGAGGCATCCTAACCAGATGCCTGATCCACCTCAACTGGGTCCTCTTGACGTGAAGGAGCAGCAGCTCCACTCTGTGTACCTCCCAGATGAGGGAGCTTCTCACCCTAACTCTAAGGGGTTAGAAGCTCAGACACCCTATGGAGACACCCTGTTACTTCATTCGGCCAATTGCATCTGTGATCTTGTTCTTTCGGTCCTGACCCAAAGCTCATGACCATAGAAAATAGGAAAGTAGATCGACTGGTAAGTCGAGATCTGCACTTTTTGATTCAACTCTCTTCACCACGACAGGCCAGTACAGCGCCCGCTTCACTGCAGATGCTGCGCCAATCCATCTGTTGATCTCCTGCTCTATTTTTACCTGATTCGTGAACAAGATCCCGAGTTATTTAAACTCCTCCACTTGGAGAAGGCACTCTACTCTTTTCTGGCTCAAGACTATGGCCTCTGATTTGGAGGCACTGATCCTCATCCCGGCCACTACGCACTTTACTTCATTGTAAAATGCAGCAAAGCATGGCTTCCTTTCAGAGTACATGGAACAATGAATATGATATTTAGCTAATTAGTAATAAAGGATTTATGAGAAATTAATTTACCAGTGAGGCCAAGAAAGACATCTTCTTTTACAAACAAAAATTATGCTTCTATGTTATTGTGGATAAAGTCACATAGATTCTGCCAAAAAGCATTAACGAAAGGACAGTAGCAAAATAAGTGGAGAACAGGTTAAGGATATGAATCACAAAACAATTTACATCAAATTCTTTCTTGAATATAGAATTAATGCACACCTTATTAGGATAGATTTTATGAAATATTTTATATGAGACTTCTTCAATCTTCCTGCATCACTGAACCACCATTACCCCTTTTCTAAGCTTAGCTCCTGTTCTCTGATTGGCTCTGGGAGTGGTCAGACGTGAGAGGAAAGAGAGAAGAAAAACAAACCGCACTAAATTTCAAACACGTTACAACACATGAACAGATTAAAAAGGGGTTTAGAGAGAAAGAGGAGAGACAGCAATTACCCTATATATTAATCCCCTTCATTAGAATGCTCCATGCATGATGCCTTAAATTTTTACATTTAAATTAGACTCAGAAATTTTTACATTGCAATTTGCACCATTAATTTGCTCCTCCCATAACTGGACATAGCTGCTTTGTGTTTGAGTTGGTTTGTATGTGTAGCCAATGTTCTGCCGTCCACAACCCACACATACCGTACCATAACAACTTTATTTATAAAGCACTTTATACACTAACAGCACCAAAGTGCTGTACACAATCATAAAATACAATGCAATTATAAAATAGAAAAGATCGAATATAAAATACATATTAAAATACAGACAGAATAAAACAAAGTGAAACATCTCAGACTGTGCCAAAAGCCAAAGAAAAAAGATGTGTCTTAAGAAGGGACTTAAAAGCAGCGATTGAAGAGACCAAGGGAAGATCATTCCATAGCTCGGGACCTGCCACAGGAAAAGCACGGTCCCCTCTGAGCTTGCACATTGTCTTTGGCAACTTCAGAAGCAACTGATCAGCTGACCTGAGGGAACGGGAGGGTGTGTAAGAATGTAACAGATAGGGAGGGGCAAGGCCACTAAGAGCTTTAAAACCAAATAAAAGGATTTTAAAAAGAATCCTAAAATGTACTGGCAAGGATGTAAGGATGCTAAAATAGCGGAAATATGGTCAAATTTTCGTGTACCTGTTAAAAGACGTGCAGCAGCATTTTGTACCCTCTGACGCTGGGAAATATATAAATCACTGACTCCTATATAGAGTGAATTAGACATAAGCACACAACTGTACTATCTGACAGTACATGTCAGGTCTGCGATCAGACCTTGAATGATTGGAATTGTTTTGCCACCACTTTAAGATGCTGATCAAGAAATCTTAAAATATATTCTTTTATTCACTTTAATTCAGTGGAAAACAAATGTCCCAGCCTCTGCCTCTTGCCACAAGACTAGATTTTTTTTTCCAAGACTCACACAAAACTTTGCCTGCAGGTTATTACCCAGAGCTGTGGTTCCCATTAACAGTGATATATCCTCTGCACTTTTACACCTATCTTTTAGGCTGTACTTTTTTACCTATCTTTTTTTTTTCTGCACTTAATGTACTGTTAAGCATCAAAACTTTGGTCTATGCTATCTGTAACATCTGAATTGTAAATTCAGATGTTACAGATAGCATATGGAAATACTTCAGATGGAGATACTTCCATCTGAAGTATTTCCATACTTCAGATGGAAATATATCCTTTCCATCTGAAGGAAAGGATATATTTTCAGTCTAAGGATTTGTAGGATTTATAATCCTACACATCTGATTCATAAGTGTCCACGTCATGTGTAAGGCTTCTTTGCTTTGATTAAAAAGGTCCTAGTGTAATATTGGGCAAAACACTATTCAAAAGCACATAATATCTATTCATCCACCCATCAAACAGTGGATGAATAGATATATGGACACTTTCACTGATAAGGACAATTTAGAAGGTCCAGTTAGTTATGTTTTTGGATTCTGGGAGAAAGTCAGAGTACCCAGAGGACCTTAGGAACAAAATGCATAGATCCCAAGCAGATAAAACAAACAATGCATCAGCTATCAAGAAACCTACAAATCATCTTATTTCATACTCGGAAAAAAAGAAAAGAAATGCCTGATCGGAACTGAAAATAAAAATAAATAATTTGACCATACAATTAGAAACAAACAATTAAAAACCTATAATATAAACTGAGCAAATAATAGTGGTGGGAATATTAAGATTTGTAGTTCCTGTTATATTATTTTGTAATGGATTGTTACTCTATATATGTACACTTCCAATTTGTCTTGATTTTTTTTTCTTTGGACGAGAGCTGCTGAATCTTTGAAGTCACTCATTCATGTTTACAAATTTGAGCTTTCTTATTACCCACTTTTTTTCCCCCTTTCTTTACTGAGATTTTGAAGTTGTCTGTATCATATCCTTGGCCGAGACCTTGCAACAAGAACTATTTTACTTTCGCAAGTGCACAGAGGACTTGTGCCTGGAAGAATGAGTGTCTTGAGGCAATATGGTTTTCTCGCATACCAGCAGTTTGCCCCCAGATCCTTAGCAGGGGTTGCAAGTGCCACTTGTTTAAAACATTAATAATCCTCAAGCACATTATTCAGTTTAAACTGTGACCTGTAGTTCAAGGAAATCAGTAAGTCATGCTCCTCCTTGCAGCCTTTGCCTCTGTGGAGTGATTTTGCAGTCAGACTGTGTGCATCGCTGCACATCATGAAAGAATGAGAAGTTGGTTCTCGGCGACTTTAGACCTCAGTTTCCTCCTCCTTTTAAAATAAATTTAATATTGTTTGGGCACAGGACATGATTGCTTATTGACAGAGCTATCAAAAAAGAAGACTTACCTTAGAAAACTAAGTGGTACTTTGACGTATACCAAAACTGTTGTCACAATGTTTCCTGTTTTGCCTTGTATGTTGGTGTCAAAAATGCATTTTACATTTATGGAACAAATCCCATCATGACTTTCAAGTATGCATTTTGATGCATCCCAATTTTGTAGAGTGTGTGTGTGTGTGTGTACTGGAATGAAGGCTCTACAGTTCAGTGCTAGGCACCATTAGGAGGGTTATTTTTGATGTTGAGCTGTTTTTGTGTTACCTTCGGCATCCTGAGAGGAAAAATCTTTATCAGTGCATGCAGAGTGCTGTACAATATATAGGCTGAGTTTGAGTAACATTATTATTTGGTCATCATTGCAGCAAAAATTGAGAAGCAAAGATCTGAGATTAGAACACATAAGTTGTCTGGGTCACATTTATGCCCATTTATTTAGATGATAAAATTTTAATGACTAAATGGATATTGTTACTCGATTAAGGAGTGTTTAGCTCAATAGCTTAACTTGCAAGTTTACAACAACATTACTCCAATTTTAGATGTTACATGAGTTCTAGCAATGGTGAACCAGAAATTCACTTGGGTATTGTTTTTACTCTTCACAAACAATAAATTGAATTTGTAAAATAAATGGCAATGACTATGAATATTTTAGAAATACTTTACTAAAAAAGGTAAACTTCTGGCTGTGGCGATTTTAAATTATGTTTGCTTTTGCTGCCAAGTTTTAAAATGTAATTGGATTAGCCAAGACACATGTTTGTATCAGACTTAAAAAGGAGCTTATGAGTTTATAAATGACACAAAGAAATAACTGCATTTAAAGAAAAATGTATGGATTTATGTATTCGCTGTTTGAAGAGGTTTAGGTCATGTCTCTTACAATCTATTGTTTAACAAAGCTTTCAATGGATGTAAATGTCATTAGAGTTCAATTCAGATTAATCAACAAAGAGTTTCTGTCTAGCAGAACACACACATACCACCGAAAGTGCTGCATTCACAGTCAAGGCTGTTAGTTCTTTATCTGTATTTAACACAATTGCACACATTTGGGTGACAAACTTGACACACTTCAAATAAAACAACTAACAGCTTGAACTTTGATTTTATAATAACTTATTTAAAAAATAAGTTCCAACAGTCTTCAAACAGCAGCAATGGAGTATTAGAAAATGTAAACATAAAACAAAAGGAAGAGGTATTTTACATGTATCAGTTAATTAGCACTGTTGTGGTTTAACTTTATGAAGAAAACAAAATTACCAACTGGTCTTAAACAAAACATGGATACCCTTGTATATCACTCTGTGATCCAAGCCTCTGCTGGAATAGTTTTTTTATCATTACAGTGATTTATCCATTGCAAATATGTCAGCACACTTCTCTTGTTATGAAAGATGAACATGTCTGTTTTTAAATAATAAAAGCACATTTCCCCACAAACTTACTGCAATCAGGTTCTCCTACACCTCAGGGGAATGTGGTCGGGCTTATCCCTATAAGGCAGGGTGAGTTTTTTTTTTTTTTTTTGTAAGAAAGTGGGCTGCAGTGGATAGCACATTCAGCAGTGTGTCATCCTATAAATCAGAACTCTTGGCCACAGGTATCCCATAGATCACGCAGTCACACCATGGTGTCAAGACACAGCGGATGTGCGCACCACATGCCTTGCTTCCACGGAGCAAATCAATCACCTGGAGTATCTAAGCTGCTGCTGGTACCACCTCAACACACCCGGCCCACTGCCCCGTGCCACCTGCACCATTCCACAAATTAAAAGTAGCTCACTGCTTTTACCGCTCAATCTACAAACACTTGTTTGTCAACAAACCAACCTCTAAGCTTTTCTACATGAATTGATTAAAAAGCTCTGGCTTTAAGAAACGATTGGCAAATGAATTCGATTGCTTCAGATGCATGGCTGGCAGCAAGGTGCCACCTACACCATTCTATCTATTTATGATAGAGCGCAGGCCTTAGCTGACATGAGAGGATTAAAGGAGCATGTAGCATGAAAAATCACCACAGACATTCAGGATATGTGTTATCAATAAATCAGTCTGGATAGTGCAAAACTAAAGGGGCTTTAATTATGGCTGCATCCATCTCAGGAAGCATTATATTATCTTACCTAATTAATGTGCGAGTTGTAGGGTTTTCTTCAAACATGATGGACATTTCTTCTCCAGTGATTTCCCCTTCGAATGCAAGGCCGGGAGAGTTACATTAAGAGGAACATGAGCTCGGAGAAACATAAGCTCTATTTGTGCTATAATTTCGTTGCAGCCGGGCAATCACGGTGTAAAATGAAACGGACACGCTCGAGCTGGCATTGACTCAGGGAACGATCATGTTTTGAGTTTGCAGAAAGGAGAAAGGAAGGCAAATGGACCCACAAAAAAAATGCTCCAGTGCAATAGGCTGTCACACATCTTAAGGTAGCCTCAAAATCAATATGAATCGGTAAGCATTTTACATCCCGCACCTCAAAGCTCCTCTGTATAGTACTTAAAGAATTGAATTGAGCTGTGAGTGGTTAGTGGTAATTTCAGTTTTTTTTTTTTTTTTTTTTATCAGCAGAGTCACCACAAAGGACAAGGGCAGCAGCAAAATAAATAAATAAATAAAACCCCTCACATAGTTTATTAAAAAAAAAAAAAAAAAAAAAAAAATAACATACTTTTCTCAAATAACGATCTATGAAGTGTTGGTACCTGACTTGACCTCAAAAACAAAATTTAAGTATCTGTGAAGTAAATAGGCACTATTTTTCCTGCAGTGTGTGGGAAGATGAATCAAAAATAAATATGGATCGAAGGACTTAACATTATCCGTCCAATCTCACATATCCTTGCAGGGTCAGTGGGGGAGCTGGTGCCTATCTCCAGTGGTCACTGGTCAGATCACGCAGCCACACAGAGACACACCGGACCAACAACAATACACATACACACTTATACTGAAGGGCAACTTAGAAAGATCAATTTACCTAACAGTCATGTTTTTGGACTGTGGGAGGAACCCAGAGTACCCAGAGAGTACCCACACGGGGGGAACATGCAAACTCCATTCAAGCTGGGATTTGAACCCAAGACCTTCTTGCTGCAAGGCAAGAGTGCTACCTGCTGCCAAGCCAGAAACTTTCTAGAACATGCATACACTTATTTTCTCCTTTCATTGAGGTACTGTTCAGTACTAAAACTTACACCATGTATTTATATATACCGTATAAAAAAACAGACATCATTTTTTGTCAATGTCTGATATTAAATAAGACTAAACTTTTTCTAGATCAATTAGTAATACAAGGAAAACTAAGCAGGTGAAAGCTGACATTCGGTCTAAGATTAAAATGGTCTCTAGCTTTTTATGTTTTGACTGCTATAATATGTTTTCTAGCTCAATAGATATACTTCTGTTTAAAATATTTTTGGTTTTCTTCAGAGCTTAATTTGTCCAATACATCTTCAAAAATTGTTAAGAAAACTGTTAAAAACATCATTTGTCAAATGCATTGTTTGCTTTTCTTGTGTTTATGTCTCAAATAATTCAAATTAAATGCTGACGTAATTAATATTAAAGTGCTGGGTATAAAGTAGTTCCAGAAAAATTGCTGCTTTAACAGTTGCTTTTCAGTTTTCCTGTCTGGTTCAACTGAGTTTAAAAAATGAAATATTTTTTTTGTGTTGGGATATTACTACAAAGTACATGCACAAAGTAATATTGTGCATGTATTTTGATGTATTTGCATGCATTGCGTGTATTTTGATTTGTGTGGGTATAGTAAAAATGTTCCCAAGTAATTTTTCCAAATTACAGACAAGTCTCAAATCTCTGATGGGCAAGACCAAGCCAACTCAAGTTTTTTACCCTAATTCACAGTCATATCTTGAGTCTCTACTGAGTGAAATGAGAATTTTCTCATTAAATCAATGAGCGTTGACAACCCATAATATACCAACTTGACTATTTAATAATCAACTGCATCCTTTCCCAGAAAATCATGAGCAGCAGTGAATCACTTGTAAGAGTGGCAATCTATAGCTCACACACCTGCTAAACAAAGCTCAAGTCTTAGGCCAAGAGTTTAAAAAAGTGTCTCAACTCTTTAGTGCATAGGTCTAAGTTGAATCTAAAGAGTGTTTCCTTCTCTGGTGTATAGGTGTCCTACCTGTATGAGGCGTCCTTGTTCAGTCTGTAGAGTATTCAGGTCCTGACCAAGACTGCTCTGCCCCCGGCGCAGAGACTCATAGTCCATCTTCAGCTGTCCTGCGTGGGCTGAGAGCTTGGCCACCTCCTCGGCCAAACTGACCAGCAGGGCCCGATCCTGACCTTTGACGGACTTCAGGTCAGAGTCGTGGTCAGTCAGCGAGTGGAGCAGTGAGGTCTGCACACCCTCCAGCCGCATGAAGTTGCTGTTATAGTCGGGACAGTTGGGGTCGATGAAGATGTTGATACGAGAGCCGTCGCCCCTCTCCACAGTGACCAGGGCGTTTGCTTCATCCTGATTGGTGGAAATGTGGGGTAGGCCGTCAGACATGGGCGGGGCCTGGTAGTGGTTCATGAAAAGGATGGTGCCAGTTACAGTGACGGCCAGCAGAACTGCCACGAAGAGCAGGATGGTGCAGAGCAGGTAGCTGCAGCTCATCCTCTGGAAGAAGGAGAGAGAAGAAAAGAATGTGTTAGAACAACACAAAAATATTACATCATAAGAAAAGCCTTTTTTATAAAAGAGATGACTTTCATTCAGCATTGCAAAGATGCTCACTCATAGAATAATCAAATTCCAAACCTCTATGAAAAGAGTTTCATAAAGCTAAAAAAATGCGACATTTGTCTGGCAAAATAATGTTGAGTCCTTCAACTACTGCTTTTGTTGTAGTAGAGAGTTTAACATCTCTAAAAAGAAGCTTTTCAGATATGCTTTTTGTCTAGATGCATCGCATGCCATCAAATTTGCTCTTTCAAAGTGCAAATTGAAAATTGATGATGGCTTAAGGCATGGGAAAAACTGCTCTGCTTAGCATCCATGTTTTCAGACGTGAGACAAAATGCCAAAACTGACAATTTTCTATTTTTCTCCTATTAAAACCACAACCCTCAATGATTTATTTAATTAATTTTTTTTGATGTTGAGGTTCAACGAACACGAACTTCAACTATACTGAAACTTAAGTTCAGGTAGTAGATAATTGAGAAGAGGAAGATAATTTTTATTTTTACAAATACACACATGCAATTGCAAAAAATACATAGAAAACTCTTAACACTTTTGCAGGCTACTATAAAACGGAAACCCTTTATTAAGGCTTATGTGAAAATGAGACTCAGGAATGTTGTAGCTGAACAACCAAATCGCAGAATCCTCGTCTGAGAAAAGCCAAACTGTAAGCAAAGCCGCCATTAAATAAATTATAGGGAGCAGAATAAAGTTACAGTTACATTTTTCACCCACGTCAGGAGAAATAGGAACAGATAGCAGACTAGCACAAGAGCCCATTATGCATGATAAACAATGCGCAACTCCCCCACATCGTCCTCATAATGAATCAGGAATTGGTCTTTTTCCTGTTTCTTTTTCCACACCAGAGGATGTCCCATATGAAAATATGTGGGCTGATGCATGCAAGCATGTTTGTTTTCTGTTTTTACGACAGCATGAGAGGGACTACATTAATATGGAAATTGGCTGCAGAAGCACACTGAACCCTGGCTAATAGAGGACTAATGGTCTGCTTTATGAAAGAGCTTTATGATTCCTTTAAAGTTAAGAGAATCAATTATCCTCAGCAGGGGAAGTTCCTGCTAAACTTTGTTTACACACAGTCTATGGGCATGGACCATAAAAAGATGTAAATACCCATGACATGTGGGGGTGTTTGCCTAACAACTCAAGCCCAGTTTAAAGCTCTCCTTAGACCATCCATGTAGCCTTTATGTTGCACCAAAAGGCGGTCATGTAGACTGAACAAGCATAATGCTCCATCTGTAGGCATAGGGATTTGTTCAGTACCCTCACTGGTTGTAAAAAATTGGGTTTGGAGAAAGTTAATCATGTGTGATACCCTTCTGAGTGTGATTTGTTAAAATGTCAACTCATAAAACGCATAAAAAATAATTAGGACTATTTTACATAAGTATTTTAACAGGATATTTTAATATTCATTTGATCACAATACAGGCCAGAATCAATTGGAAGAATTAAAGATGAAAGAGTCTTTTCGACGTTTGAGCAAAAAAAAATTTCTGATAAATTGTGACCTGAAAAAAGCATCTAGTAAAGAAAGAACAGGTACCAGGATTAGTGGTACCTGAGGCCAAGCAGTCTGGAGGTGGGGAAAGAAAAAATAACGTTTAGAGAAAGCTGCTATCAGACGTTCAGAAAAATTAAACAGAAATCTTTACAAAAATCTGTTAAATTATATGGCCCTTCAACAGCAGAAACCAGCCTCGTGAATTCCCTGTTTGCAAAAAATAAATAAATAAATAAATGAACAAGGTGATTGCATTTCAGAAAATGTATATTGTAAGACGACTGTTAAAACAGCTATGGTTGCAGACATGACTTGAATTAAAAAACAGCCGTGTCCTACTTCAAAGCCCAAAGGAGTATACACTAGATCATGCTTTAGACTAGTTTTACAGCCAGTGGCACAGGCAAGATTTCATTGCCAAAGGGAAGAAACTAAATATGAGAACACTATGAAAAAACAGGAAAAGCAAAACTGTCTGTACAGTTGAAAGGATGAGAGCAAAGTGCAAGAATATGGATTCTAGCCCACTTTGCAAAATAAACAAAACGCTGCAGAGTAGCAGATTAAATGACCCAAACATACTTTTTCCACAAAAGCTTAAAGTCATTAAAACAAAATTTGCAAGACACCATGGTGGAGACAAAAAGTATTTATTCCTCTTTGACAAACGCCAGTACTGGCTAAGCTTCTTTTTTTTCTCTTTTTTTTTTTTAGATCTTTCCCATTTAATAACCATAAAAGCTCAAATGAATGTAGGGAAAATGCATTCTTTAAGCTTAATGTGGGAACATTTCCTTTGGGTTTACCAAAACTTTACCAAAGCATTACAGTCAAACCAACAGTCATCGGTTATGGCAGTGAGAACAGACGCAGTGGCTTGGGGATCTGTGCTTGTGGGCACCTTGGAGTATTTTTATGTTTGTTTTGTCTTTTCCTGGCACATTTATTCCACAGTAAACCCATCTAAATGGGATTAGATAGGCATTAGATCTGAGGCAAAAACATAAGTTACAAGTGGCTTTTCACAGACTCACAACATTCCACTGTATATACACCACTATTTACCAATGAACCAGATGCTTCTGAATTGCTACAAACTGTTATTTTTTCCTGGAACTTGCTAAGAAGCATTTATTTAAATATTGGTGGACATGTATGTATATAATTTCAGTCTTATTCAGATTCACAGCTTTGAATCTGAATAAGACAAAAAAAAAAATCCAATAAACTTGCGCACTCGAATTTTGTTTACAATGTCACAGATTGATGAAAAATATTTTCAGCCTGGATGTAGAATATTTGAAACATGTCATTAACCTGTTTAATCCCAAACTTTTTTATGCAAAATAAGTGCATGCATTTCAATCCTTGGACCTTCCTAAGACATGATATTTATGAATTATTACATTTTGTGTTGATTATGTTAGTGAAAATGTAGTTTTTATACTCGGCAACAATTGTTGCCAGAGGGGAAACTGCATAGTCTAAATTACACAAATCTGGCCTATTTATACATAAATAATTAAGAAAAATCATGACATACATAATCTATTTTAACAAAGAATGCTTACTAGATTGTTCAGAAATATTTTAGATACATAAAAATTCAATGCCACATCCTGCAGATGTCATTGTCTCAATGTGCCAAGTGACCGTTGACCTCATTTAGTCATTTCATCAATGAGGCAAAGTCAGTTGAAAATGTTAGTATGAACAAATCTGCATCTGAGAGGGAATTCTCATTGTTCTAGCAGACCAAGCACTACACCTTGGCCCTGTCCTAAACTAGTTTCAGGCGTGGCATCATCTTGTAGTCGTCAGTCAGTGCATAGCCACACTTTGTGTAAAAGGTCGCCTTTTGGGGGGATGAGACAGGGGAGGGTCTCAACTGTGGGAATGACAGTGATGTAGAAAACATCATTTTGAGGTTCCTTCAGGTCTAGAAAATATAAAATATCTGATAGTTTAAGCTGTGTGGCAACAGCAAGGCATATAGAATAAACAACAAAGCTATGGACAATAGCATAGTGCTGTCTATGTATTATGCTAGCGGCAACAATTGTTTCCATGCTTATATTCACTCCTCTTATGATCAAAAGGTGAATGAAGGGATACAATTTTCTTTATATATCAGTAGAAGAGACTTCAAAGAACATATGTTCAAAATATTTTATTTATATTTGTTTATTCAAGTATTTTACTGACTTCCTCTTGTTCAGGTTTGTGACAGACATTTACTTCCAGTGTTACAGGCGGGAAGTAAAGAGGTCTGGTCATGTGACCTTTCACACTAGATCCATGAAATTGATACTGCTTAGAGTATTGCTTAGAGTACAAACATTATTATTTTATTATAAAATTCAATTAGCTGCCAAAAGTCAAAACAATTCTTTTAGAGCTTCCAGAAGTTAGAAAAAATGTCTGGCAACAAGTGTTGCTGGTGGGATTAAACAGGTTAAAAGTTTAATTATAATAACTAGGATATTCATGCTCAGGTTATGTAAATTTCTAACCAAAATGGTAAATCATATTTAATCTTTTTTATAGTTAGAGAAGCTAGTTATGTGTCGCTCTTAACTAATGATATTCAGTACATGCGAATAAAACAAACCCTGTACTGCATCGATGCACCAGGGTTGCCCACTCAATTTAGATGTCTGGTGTTTTATGTACAAGCACAATCAGAACATGCACTCCCTGCCAAACACTTGTACCAGAACCAGTCAGCAGATACACACACTGAACAAAAATAAAGAACGGAAAAAATAAACCAAAGTTTTTTCAAACCCCAACAAATTATCATACAGTGGGAATTAGTTGAACATAGCATCCTTTAGTTTCCAGATCTCACTTTACTTGTGAACTGCGACATCATTAAGAAATTTCAGCATGCATTTTAAATCCATTGCAGCTCCGAGATTTTAAATATTTGTACGTGTATCAGCATAGCCACAGTATATATTATGCACATAATCGGAACACTCTGCAGAATGACAGCAATATGACATTAAAACAGTTCCCCAAAGCTCTATTGCCAGCAGGCCAAGACATTAGTGGAACCCATCACTGAATATTCATTACCAGTATACTGACTGTTAACATGAAAAAAGATAAATGTCTTAGGTGTCCTAACAGTAAGAGGCTTGCATCGCTGACATCTCCATTTTTAGAATATTGAATCATGAGAGCTACTGCTCAACAATGCCTTACTATACAGCTTTTTTTTCACAGTGAATCTAATTTATCACTGAGAGTACCACTGCAATTTTGTTATGCTCGAGAAACATAATGACAAATAAAAAATCTTATGTCTTAATTTAGAATTTGTGGTGAGCTTGGTAGGTAGTTCATCTGACCCCCACATTGTGGCTCCAAAATATACCCTTTTAATTGCAATATTTTCTGCCAGAAATCTTTTTTACACTTCTAGCGAGATGCGAATCCAATAATTTACCTTTGACCTTTGAAGGAGATGAAATGGCACCATTCTTGTATCAGCTCCAAGTTTACTCCTTCTCCTTTTTAGTTTATCACCCTGCATTTTCAGTGCTTTTGCTTTCTGCTAAAACATAGCCTTATTTTTACACTAAGCAACTTTTCTCTCTTATCTCCTCCTCTTTTTTATTTCATCTCCTGTGCTACACTGCATCTTGTTTCACATGCTGTACCACACACTCCTAATTACCCCAAACAGTGCACCCATGTCTTCAAACCCAATGTTTTGTTGACCCAGCCATCCACCCAATACTGAATCTCTGACTCTAACTCCATCTCACATCCTCTCTTTGCAGAGAAACCCTGCTTGAAAATACTTTGGTTATTTTATGTGGTATTTACCGAGATGGATTATGTCAGTGTGCTGCAATGATGCTGGAGGTCATACATCAGTAAAATGTAATTAAAACGCATAATAGGAAGCTTTCAAACATGACTTCAGGGATGACTTTTATGGGTGAAAAATCTTTGAAAAGAAACCAAGCTCATTAATTATGCATTCATATTAAATTTACATGATATCCAAAATTGTAACAAACGAAATGGTTGGAAACTGGTCTGAGCGTAAAGGTATCATGATGCAGCAGTTTGAAGCGATTGGCTAGACCATTATGTTTTTTTGTAAGGGCAGATTGACATGAAGTCAAACAACAAAACGGAAAAAGCGCAAGAAGCACACAATTTTTTCTGCTGCCTTATCAGTTTGATAGTCAATGAAAAATAACATGCACCAGCAGGAAGCTTCATGTCCCCACAGATTACATGGTGTCTAAACTGTTCTTCAGAGCTGCTCAGCAATGACAGAGACTGTGATGCCGGAAAGTTCTTAACAGATTTTTCTTTCTTACTCTTGTTGCAATGTTTCTTGCTGCATTAGGCCAGTCTGTAATTAGTAGTTGACTTTCAGATTTCCTGTAGTCTCAGAGGGATTTGTGGGGATAGCAGGGAGATTCTGATGGACAGTTTTTGAAAAAGGAGAATCAGAGAAAATGAATCTCAATGGAAAAGACTAGTCGCGTCACACATGAGAACTGGCAGACCTTTCTTAGATAAAAGACTTTAAAGCGGCACAAAATAAGCTTTCAACAGTTAGTTTTTCTAATGTACCTTAAAGAAGTTTTGACCCAATTTTTTTATATTTTAGCCACAAAGAGAATAATTTTTTTATCTGGATTTTATGTAATTTCAGTATAATTGTGAACTGAAAGGAACATAATATATGCCGTCTAAATTATCATTGTCACGTCAATGTGTCCTTTAAACTTCAATGGCATAGGAAGACATCATTTGATAGAAAAATAACACCACGGTCACTGAAGATTTGACAATGTGGAAAAACCTATTTGAAACAATATATATCAGATCACTGGCCTTTGCTTATTTGGCATGTTACAAATTGCAACATCACAGTTCTCACACACTTATGTATATCACACATGTCTGCCAGTAATTCAGAAAAAATACAACTCTGACTCAACTACAGTAGGGATGACTCAGTAATAACTCAGGATAGGCCATCCACATACTTCACTCACCTCTGCATGAAGAATGCTCGAAACATTAAGTGAAACTTGCAGCATGAATTGTTTTTGTGACTAGTACAGCTAATAATTAAATTTAATTTGCAGTCAGTCAGCATATCCTAACATAAATTAAAAAAAAACAAAAAAAACTTGATGGCGATGTGATAAAGTAGTAACACATCCATTCCTGTCACAGCTAAATAATGAATTTCATATCCTTACTTTTTTCAGCAGTGACAACAACTGGTTACATTTAAGCAGACTGTGAATTGCATTAAAAAAGGTTGATTATATAATGATGTAACTGGAAAAACTGGGAAAAGGTTCTAGGTGTGAAAACTTTGGCAAAACACTAAATTTTGCCCAAATACACAAAACCAAAATAACAAACTACTCCGAAAAATATGCAGATTTTCTTCAAACTGTGAAGGAAGTTAAACATATTCAAACATTAAACTCATAAAAAGGAGCTTTTCCTCCAGCTTTCATGCGCCTGCATTTTAAGTTACACTTTTACATTTGCATTCAACACACATTTGTCACCAAATCTCTCATATAATCAAATCCCTTTTTTTTCCTCCCATCACATCACCGAGTTCAGGAAATCTGCAAGGCCTTATCCATCTAATGCCTGAATGTATCTGAATACTCAACTTGAGGTCACGTCACCGCCGCTGCTCACTGACAAAATGTAAAGTGTAATATGAAATAATCCTTCACACTGCCGGCATGCAGCCAGGAAGCGGATTGTGATGATAACCAATTGTCAGTGATAGCTAATCTCCCCTGCAACTGTGCCAGTCACTTTTCATTGAGTGCCTCCTTTTTTACTGAAAGGAAAGGGGAGGAATATATACCAACAATAAAAAATGAATACATGGAACAATGAAAGGATTCATTCTACATCATTTTATCAGTTTGAATACAAGCATATACACAACATTGCAGGGTTGAGTAAAAGTTTACTTGATGTTAATTTTTTCTACGTTAATCTTTCACTTTTAAGATATAGCAAACATTTTCTCATTCCAATATGCTTCTTTTTAAATTCACGTTTGGTTTTCTCTGAGAACTTACGGAACATAAGATATTATGTTCCGTAAAATCCTTCATTATGTTTTGTGAAGTCACACTGAAAAACATTCACTAAAAGTCACTCACCAAGGGCAAGAATGTCACAATACCTTGAGCCTTTAAAGCTAGTTTTATAATCAATCAAGACACTGAACTGGACAAAAGGGTGTATGTGCCAATTGTGCCGTCCTCACCTCTACAAGTCATAGACCTCCGAATTTTGTATATCGGCGCGGATCAAGCACACCACCATTATTCAAAATGGCTGATTTAAAAGTTATTCTTGCAAAGCAGGTTCATCTGTCCCTCATAGAGGGACAGAGAACACTGTACCAACATAGGCGTCCAGTATAAAAGTTCAACTATAACTCAGCCATGATGACAGATTTTAATAATTGTAAGGGTATATTTGGTTAAATGTTAAATAGTAACTTTAATCACACAGTTGTCATCAATCGATACCCATATTTAACTTAAATTAATAAGCTAATTCAAATTTATTCAGTTTGCTGGTTTAGTCTGGTCTTTTAAGCATAGTCTGCAATTTATTAAAGAGCCGTTTCAGAAACGTGAATTGCTTATTCCAAGCCGAATTGATATCAATGGCTACAAAAACCTGTAGTCAATGTGTAGATTTCAAAAGGGGCATCCAAGTTAAGTCACACACATACATATATATAT
>CAEGAE010055256.1:0-26470 GCA_903067095.1 Girardinus metallicus | reverse complement strand
CCTAGGGACAATTTGGAGAGGCCAATCAACCTGACAGTCATGTTTTTGGACTGTGGGAGGAAGCCGGAGTACCCGGAGAAAACCCACGCATGCACAGGGAGAACATGGCAAACTCCATGCAGAAAGACCCCGGGCCGGGAATCAAACCCAGAACCTTCTTGCTGCAAGGCAACAGCTCTACCAACTGCGCCACTGTGCAGCCCACCGTTTGAATGTATATGTGAATACAAATGGACCACTCCAAAAGCGCGAAGTGGCCTACAGGGCATTCTGGGTAAATGCAACCAAAACAGTACTTTTCATTAAAAGGTCTTTTCATTACCTCTGCTCCAAAATCATCAAACAAAAGCTTTTATACATATATATATATATATAGATAGATAGATAGATAGATAGATAGATAGATAGATAGATAGATAGATAGATAGATAGATAGATAGATAGATAGATATTTGGATATTTGTTTGCAGTTGCAGTGTACACTTTTCATTCTCCCAAGGATTAAAAATTGTCTAGAAAAAAATATTAATTGGCAAAGGTTTGTAATACAGTGGTATTTAGAGAAATCACTTCCTCTGGATTGCCTTTTCTTCCTGTTCCACTTCATTGCTCATTTCAAAATAAATGTTCTTTTTTTTTTCGTGTTAGACAAAACCCCAGCAGCATCACTAGTTTGTTGGAGAGGGCGGGTGAGGCAGGGAATTGTGTGTCTCCATGGTAACCTGCAGAAAACGCAGACAGTATGGCAAACTCCCTTTCACATGACATGTGTTCACGTGTGGATGGTTGCGTGTGTATGCATGTGTGTTTTTAGTTGTTCTCTGAGCATCTGCTGCCTGCAGAGGACTGACATCCAAACATGTGACCAGTCACACACAGGCCCTTCTACACGGCTCCATTTCTTTTTGTCGTCATTCTGAAACAGAAAAGAAGTGGTAGTTTAGCCTGTTTTTTAAGTACAACTCTTGGCTGTTTCCTGGGATAAAACTGTCAACTGCAACAACATCCTACCTAAAGAACATGACTATTCACTGAAGAAAGTTTTCTTGAATCACTTTCAGTACATGGTTATGCTGCATTATAATGCTGCAATTTGTTTTAAACACTACACCATCATCAAAGTTCTGAGAGAACAAAACTGTTTTGTTTTCAGGAATGTTTGCAGATTGTGCCTTTAGATCGGTGGTGATGCAACTCCCTGAGATTTTGCATCCAACTTCCAGTCAACGGCTTTGTAAAGATTAGATCTACCAATGCCAATTTTAGTCATTCAGTAACTTTCTAAAAAGTAAAGATGAATGTTCTGCATGAATTTTTTTGACGATTCTTTGTAGATTTGAGATTTTTCTTCATGCTCCTACAGCTGCAGACAGTTCAGTTTTGTAGGACTGACCTTTGTCAGTAAGTATTAGTTTGTTTGGATTAGGATCTGGACATTTTTTTTTGCCATAACAATAAATTTATCTCAAACACAGCTTGAAGTCTATTCCTTGGCGAACAGATGAGTTATCATCCTGAAAAATGACTTCATATCAAGATGGACGACCTGGCTGAAAAACATATCACAACATAAGGTTCTCATGTCAGTTGATATTAATAATTATTGATTAGTTTTTTGTTTTAAATATCTGAAATACTGCCAAACTGATGGTGTGGCCTTTCCTGTTTTATCCTCAGTTTTCACTCCCTGCTGCTATTTTTTATCTTTAAGCTGTTATCCTCTGATCACTTCTTGTTGTCTTCTTTGTCTATTTTGTCAGTAGTAACATGACATGACTTGTGTGATGCAAAATAAAAAAATTTCCATCGCAGTTTTGTGAAATATACAAAATTTCGATACTTCTGAAAATCTACCTCTTCATAGCGCAAAAACGTGCAATTTTTATGGTCAATTGAAATGTGGCCAATGACTACTGGACTTTTTTCTTGGGAGTTAATTTTTAATTTTTGGATGACAACTGACAGTTTGGTCGTTGACCTCTGTTTGCCTTAACCTTTAACTCCGTCAATCCTCCAGGGGCAGTGACTCGTGGAGGCGGATGGGAACTGCCTTTAAATGTGGACTCCTTTGCGTATGCTTGCACTATGGATATTTGTCTTAGGAATGCAAAATACAATACTTTTTTCAACATAGTTGTTTTCCTTTTTCACCCCCAGCGTAAAATGATTGAGAAACAAAGAATCCTTCAAGACAAGTTACTCCAGATTTTTACAGGGCTGTGAAGCGGCTGCTTTTCAATTGTATTAACAGCATGTCAGTAAAAAAAATTAATACCCACAAACGTTGTTAGCTAAGCAGAAATTGAACACAGAACATTTCCCATAATAACTTCCTTATTATAACTCATCCCATACAGGGAGCAGAAGACGGACTCTTAGAATCTAGGTTACTCCACTCAGGCAGATGTTAAATTATGAAAAAAGACATCTTCTGTGTTCTGGGTGCAGTGAATTATTCATTTTTTTCCCCCATCTTTAGAAAAATCCCCTTTGACCCCCTGCTCTATCTGTAGATGAAGGTCTGAACCAAACCTGCTTTTTAGAGGAACTGAGACTGAATCTGACCAGCTTTGGCCACTTCGTGAAAGCAAGCCTCTGCAGCCACCGTTCGGCCTGAGCGGCTGCTAATAAAAGCACAGCATCCTGGATTTGATTCACGTCTGTTTGCCTTGAGAACTCTCGGCACCGTTACTTATCTGAAGCGACAGATGGAATGGCTGCTTTAATTACCATGTTCAGCTGCCACACATAGGATAAAAGCAAATCTCGCCGCACACGTTCTGACGGTCGCAGTCGGGAGACGCAGAGCGGGGCAACATTCTTTCTCTAGGGTCATGTATTTTCTGAAACCTTGCTCGCTGCCTTTTACTTTTATCCTCGTCCAAACAGAGTGAAAAGAGACAACAAAAAACACAGAGAGAGAGAGAGAGAGACAGACAGTGAGAGTGGGAGGCAGCCATCTTGGACTGGGTAAAAAGTGTAATCCTGGTCACGCTGTATCAGCAGCAGAGAGATAAGAGCGTGAGGGAATGCCTGAGCAGGGAAACCCCCTCTCTCTGCAGAGACGGGGATACTGCAGATACCGCTGCAGGCAAATTAAAGTGGGAGGAGGTGGAATGAAGCACAGTCTCTGGGGCATCTCCAGGATCACACTCGCTCTTATTAAACCCTCCTTCATACTGGAACACATATGAATACACTACTGGACAAAGATGACCACAGACAGACCAACAGGAAGGAGCGCAGCAAATACGTCGTCATGAACATATCATGGACTATTTGTATTGGAACAATCATTGGGTAATATTTTTAGAAGTGTCATAAACTCCAACACTGCATATTGGTATAACGTCCAGCATGATGGATGGAGTTGACCTGCAGCAGATGGCCACAACTGAACCAGACTGCTAAGTCACAGAAGCACAAATTAGAAAAAGAGGGAGCAATTTTCATTTAGTATAATTGATATCTTCAACCTAATAATATGTGCAGTTGTGGCGTTTCCAGTAATGAACAAATTAGGGCTGGCAAAAATAAAATCTCAATGTTCTTTTAAATCCACAATCCAATTTTAATATATTTTTCTTCATAGAAGAAAAATACAGTCAGCAGAAAATATCTTAAAGAAAAAAACTACTATTTTATTTCAATCATTTCAATCAGGAACTGACCTGAATTCAAAGTTTAAATAAATAGAAGTTGCAAACCATTCTTAAGAGAGCAGAACCGTCATATTAAAAAGCCTCTGTCCCTCATGATGCGCTTGTTGCGTTAAGGCACAGATATGGAGACATTACAAAAGCCCTTATCAAAAGATCCTTGACCAGTGACAAAAAAAGAGGAGCATAATGAAGCAAGTGGACTAAAGAATGCGATAAGCCAATTTTCTTTCATATTTTTGGTCAACATGCAAACCAAGATTCTTCAGTGTATAAACGCTGCCTCACAGTTACTTCAAGCTAAGGTATTCTGAAAGCATCTGCTCTTGTGCAAGATACCATCAGTGTTTTAATGGAGTTCAGGAAGCAATTTGATGAGGCTATGTCTGCAACTCTTGCTCCAGCTACAAAGCGGGGAAGTCAAAAGCAGTTTGAAACAACCAGGGCCAGAAAAGTTAAGTCTCACTTTGATGAGCTTTCTGAAGTCACCTGCCTCACTGACACAGACAACAACTTTCAGGCACACGTTTTCAATGCCTGTCTTGTAGAGGTGTGCCGATCGATCGGCCACCGATCATAATTGGCTGATTTCCGTGAAAAAGTGTATGATCGGTGATCGCCGATCACCGTCTCTTTTTGCCACTCACCTAAACCGATCACCCTTATTTCACTTCGCAGCCTGTGAGCGCAGCTGATCTGTAACACTCTGAGTGAATGGGGAACGTTTGCGTCTTGCGGCAAAAAATGACCTCGGGGGTGAAGCACGTCAAAATGCATCAACACGAATCTACCGTAATATGACATTTAAAAAACAAGCACTTGACAGAGTTTGGCTATATCGAGGCTCAATGCAGGGACAAAAGGACACAACTACCAACACTCACCCGGATTAGCAGCACGGTCAGACAGCTAAACAAATAACCCGAAAAATAATTCAAGTCTTCGAACTGGCGGTAGAAGACGCTGGTTCTGCTCTCGCTGTTGAAGCGCCGCTATTCGCTACTGGTAGTAATATTTCACAGATGTAGGACGTGGACGATGTCGCGGAGCGCAAGGCTCGTCATATGCCCTTCAAATAGTGATGGGTAGGCCTACTCATCACTATTTGAGTTTGTGGGCCACTACGCCAGTGTCACTAAACCCAGAAGCTATAGAAACAGGTTCTGAGTTGGAATAGATAAAGTGGGTGTCAAAATAATCTGATCACTATCACTGGTGCTGAACTGCTTTGAATTTGTGTTGTTTCTTCATTAGTGACCACGTAGCCTGATGTTTTTGTTGTTCTCTTGGTTTGTTATACTTCATGTAGATGTGGATTTTGCGTGGTTTTTTTCAGTTAATTTAGTCCCTGTATTGTCGTGTCTGCCCCCTGATTGTTCCCAGCTGTTTCTTGTTCCCCTGAATAATTCCTCATGTATTTAACCTCACCTGTGTCCCCTGTTCCCCTCCATCCTTGTTGTGTGAAATCCCTGCACCTATCTGTGTCTCTGTTCCTTGCTCACCTGTGCTTCCTGGATTTGTGAACTTTATCACCTTTAAAACTATATTTTTTGTACTTCCTCTTGTGTCTGACCATGTCCATCTTCTCACCAGAAACAGCCACAAGCCATGACATCATGTCTGTTTAATGGTCTCAAAATGACATAGTCGCTCTCCATGGTGCCAAAGCTTGGAAGCCTCGCTGTTGCGGGCATTAGTATTTTATAAAATGATGTTTTTATGAGCTTTATTTATTTGGGTAGAAAAGGTCCAGTCATTAGCCCCACCCCCTGACCCAGCTCTTCTCTGGTAGAAGATTGACTTCAAATTTAGTTTGGATCTGAAATCATTTATTATTGATTCTACAAAGTTGCTTAACCCTGCTAAAAAGCTTGCTTAATAAAGATGCATTAAAAATTCTAAGATGAGTTGTGGACAATCAAGTTAATTGGGTCATTTCTGAGTAGAGTTGGTGTATGGTTCTAGAATAGTGGAGGTTTTTAAGGGTTACGTTAGCTAATCTTAAACACCCTTGGAGCTTACGTTGAGCTATTAAAATAAATCTAGCCTAATAAGTGGTCATTGTTAATTAGACAGAGAGCTGCTGTCAACGGGTGTGATTTTTAAGTTATGCAGCTGCAGGGCTACTAAGTTGATTGCTTCACTAACTGAAAAAGGGTGTGGCACCTGGAAGTAGGCAGTTAGTGGCTAGATGATTCTCTCTCAACACCAGCTTGAACACATTATCCCTTAAGTCAGAGTAAGACTCGATGAGGGCTATGGGGTTTTTCAGACTCATTAGATGGAGAGGTGGTCACGAGTCAGCCTAGGAGTTTAAGGGAAGTAGGTGAGGTTGACTGGTACGCAACAACAATGTCTCACTAGACCCGATCTAGGACTCGTTGGAGAATTTTCTTTTCTATTGTCTTTGCCTCAGTGTTGGCTGAAATGGCAAAAATGACTCAAAAACTGCATTGGGTAATGTACTGACTTCCACAACCTCTGCCATTGTAACACTGTTTGTCGGAGGTTTGCTCTACTTCCATATGTGGGTGGAAGAGAAAGGCTCAGAAGTTCCTTACCCTGTGAAAATGTAAACAGAGCGCTGCTGTGTGACGTTAACAATATTCTTCTAAGCTTTGGAGTCGTAAACCGTTCACAGAGGAGTCTGACTGTGTTTGCATTTAATTAGTAGTACACACAAAGGCATTAAAATAATACAATGGAATCGAGCATCAGGACTTTCTGTGTGAATGTAGTCTTTGTCGTGAACCGTAGCCTGAGAGAATCTCATTTTAGATGCAAACCTCACTTCCATTTTGTTCATTATGGTCATTAAGCAAAAAAAAAAAAAGAAAAACATTCTGCTTAGACAGTAAAGCTGTGCATGTAAATCTAGATCAGCAATTCCTAGAGTGTACAAAGACACAGCTTACACAGACACACCGACACAAGTAGTGCTGACATAGGTCTTTTCATTCTGGGATACTGTACCATAAATAACCTTTCAAGTTAAAGAGAATTTGTGACTGGTTTTTGCTTTCCCCCCAAACCGTCTTCATGCACATTATGCCTTCTGTCACCTTCTTGCCTCCATTTTTACTTATTTCCTTTCAGAGCGTGGTGGCAGGCTGATGACGGAGGGATTGAGAGAACAGATAATGGTACGTGGCATTGTATTCTTATTCCGAGCTGGAAGTGCCTGGACTGGCAGCGTTTACGGCTGTTATTAGCAATTAGCACTTTGACAAATGCCTGCTCCCGCCAAGTGGTTCAATAAATACATTCCAGCAAAGCAGCTAGGTGAAATCCAGACTACACTCTGATCAATATTGAAGTGAACTGCCTTATCTATGACTGATTATAAATGTTGTGGATCAAAGTAGTCCATAATATAGCTCAGCTAATCAAATAAACTATTTTTTATTTACTTCTGAATTAGCTGCATTATTAGCTTGCAACTCTCCTTAGCTAGCTTGCTCTGATTAGAAGCTAGGTTAGCCTTTAAACATAGAAAAGAACACAAATATTTTTTACATGTTTCACAAGACAGACTTGCTGTGACCTGTGAAAGGATGGAAGTGAAGTTACAGCTGCTGCAACCAGTTGCCAAGTAGGCGTTGCCGTTCCTGATAGGCCAGCTTTATCATGCACAGTGCAGTGAAATTTGCCTCCTCACACATTTTGTTGCTCCACTTAAATATTTCAGAGCATCCAACTATTTATTTTATTAGACAAAAGCCAAAAAAGAGTTAAAAAGTTAGCTTAGCTAATAAGTTAGATGTCAAAACACACAAAAAAAGTTTTTTCTGGTTTCTTGTTGTAAAGCACATTGTTTTGCCTTAAGCTGTCTGTTTCTGTGCATTCAAACAGTTTGAATCTCAATGTATTAAACCAAGAGAAACTTAAATCAGTACGTATTGGAAATAGATCCCACCCAGTATGTTTGTAATTAATTAGATTTAAGATAGCTGATATAGTCGTTCCTTTTAGCCCCCTCCACCTACAGCAGGACTCAAACCGGGGACCGTTGGAGCAACATACCAACCAAATGAATAAAATGAACTGAACTAATCAGAATATTACAGGGCGGAGCATCTCTGCCTATGTCTGTGACATTACGAGAGCCACTGAATGGTTTTTCATGTAGATTTTATGACAGATGCACCTTTCTTTTGGGAATCCATTAATAGTTCAGCTACATATGGTTTGACTCATTTGCTGCCCAAAGCAAAAAGACATTTTGGGAATCAACCGAATGCCTTCGCTGTAATAAATGTTTTAGTGCTCCCACGGAGGGAGTGTGATATTATTCACAATGGCACCAAACTAAGTTGGACATGCCAACAACAATTAGTGGGAAAAGCAATTGATGTCAGAGGCTGGGCCTCAAAAGACTGATCAGTTTTTTATCTGACGGCTCCAGCGCAATGAATGCTGGGGAAACTGTCCCGTTAGTTTGTTTGAATGCAACGGACGCCCAACACCAAGAAGACCCCACCTGGCTCATGTATTCAGTCTTTGTAAGTAAACATTTATTTATTTTATTCCTCAAGCTTGTCTTCGTTGTTTGATTCTGTATGTGTGTTTAATGGCTTCTTCAGGCCATGACTGGCATTTTAAGCTTTTAAAATTCACAGATCACTTCAAACATCACCATGAACATTTAGCATTTTTTTCACCAAACTGACTTTCGTATTTGTCCTTTTTTTTTCCTTTTACCAACAGTCGGTAATATAAGAAGAAAATATGGAAAACGTTCTGCATTTAAATCACAAAAACTCCTGAAAAAAAAAAAACCCAAAAGAAAATAATTTCACAGTCCCATGATTTACAGCACGATTTCTGCTGAGGGTTTGGGAAAAAGTGCACCTCTTAATGAATGCTGCAATCCTACCTGGCAAGCTTTTAGCTTACTGTAGAATTCCCATGTGAATTAGATTGCACTTAGAGCTAACAGCCAAAACAAAAAAAAAAAATCCCTGCCTTTAATTTCCGAGAGGTTTGATAAAAGCAGGCGTCACATAAAACCATATTCATTGATTAAGTATAAGCATAAAGCAAAGCTGCGGTGCGCCATATATAACGAAGATGACACTAAGCAGAGAGCTTTTGCAGCTAATGGAGTTCAGTGGAGAGATTGTCCAAGATGTTTCCGTCGGGAATAAAACCGTCCAGCATCAGTCACGGAGCACCGGCTTGGGAATTCAGCGAACATTGTTCCGTGTAACGGAACAATTACACTGCAGTAACATACTGACTGATGACTGCTGGATTGCTAATAGCCCTATAGGTTATTAATGATACGAAAATAATTCCCCGGAATTAATATGTGAGTATACAGAAAGAAATGTAATAAAATCAACTCTTACGTGGGAGATAGGGGTGTCACCTTTCAGAAATAAAAAAAAAGGAATGCCCAATATCAATGTCGTCCTACTCTCATTGAGTGGGATGACCGCTGCAGTGGTAGACATTATTTTATGGCAGAGTTTTAGTTTTTAAAAAGTGATCTATAGAGCAATACTTTACGCAGAGAGAGTACTCCACAATTGTACTCCAATCAGAGTAGCAGGGAGGGGGGCGTGCAATCAGATGTCAAGGGAGTGCCTCCCCAGCCTCCCCTCTAGCTCCGCCTCTGACCACCATTGAAATCGACAATTGAATAAATAATGGTTAAATACACTAAAGAAAATTATTTGAAAAATAGTGAATATGAATGAATAATACATTAAAATTAAGCCATCGAAGTTCCAGCAAATTTTCAGAAAATCCACCTGTCCACATATGCGCAACTTTTCCGTTGCCAAGGCAGCTGAAAGCCGCTGCGCGCCGTCATGGACGGCTTAAAAAGAAACAAAAACAAACAGTTAGTTCAGTTAGAGATTTGAAGAACTAAGATTGAAATACAAGTGGATTCAAAAATACAAAGTGGATTATTCTGGCGATCTCTTTTTGTTTCAGGGTTATTGTTGGTGGCACACTTGTGGATCACTACTGCAGAAACGACGATGATACTGTAATTTGTAAATTAATATCTTCAACCGGTTTCACCAGTAATTTATGCTGGGTGGCCTGGAAGCGTCAACAATGTGAGGGTTCTCAGGGAGAGAGGGAGGAGCTTTTTCCACCAGTAGGTGTTTAACATTCTAGTATTAGTAATAGAAGATAGAGTTATACTGGAAATGTATCTTTATTTCATCTACTTTACAATTTTAGGTCACTGAAGAGATCATGGGTGCTCACCACCTTGTAATTGGTACTGTAGTGAACCCCACAGCAGAACCAGGAAGACTATGGAGTACACAGTTGGCCGACTGAAGGGCCATGGACGTGCCTTGGTAAGCAGCTGCTATCACCACTGGCTTAAGTGCATGTTGCACTCCACAACGTGTGTGAAATGCACAGTTAGGCCTACAAGGAATCTGGTGTACCCGTCCCTCCCATTGAGAGGTAGGCAGAAAGAATCAAAGAAGCGCTCAAGCATTTTTTGTTGTAGCAAATCTTGAACTACCATCCTTACATGTTCCAGTGCTTATCATACGTTACCATATGTTTGCTACTTAACAAAATTATACTTTTAACAATGCTTACTTACTGCTTTACTTTCTTTCTTTTTTAATAAAAAAACTGTGGCTCTTGGAGTCAAATTTTTAACCGTTTTATAAAAATAAAGACATTATTAAATAATGTGGTTTGAATGCATAAGTGAATGCAAAGCAGTCCAGAGACCGCTCCAAAAACCAGGAAGTGGACCAGAGCACCAGTGCCAGATAAACACTTTACCGTATCCTGGGCAACAGAGCCGGGAAACTACCATATTTTGCCCTTCTTTCCCCGTTGTGCTCTCATATTAACACATAATTACTCCCATCCCCTTTAATTTCTCTCTGCTACACCTATGCAAGACTTTAAGGTTCTGAATAAAAACAAGTTTTAATGAGTAACTCCACTTAATAAAATTACTCATTGAAAGTGATTTATTGCAGTAGCTCTCAATTAGAGCTGTTGTAAATGAATATTTTAGTAATCTGGTAATCTATCGACTATTCTTGCGATTAACATAACAGCAGTGTTACTATAGGATATCAAAATCGGTCAAATTTTTTCATATTTGAGCTTCCCTAACAACTATGTTTCTTAGTTTAGAAAATTAACTATTAACAGTAATAGCTCAATTTTTAAGTTAACTTGAAGAAATGTTTTACAAAAATCTGAAATTATATTCAATTCAACAATAAACAGGCAGGCTCACAAATACACTTATAAAAAATTGTCTATACTCCAGCTTTCCATTTATGTATTCGTAAAACAATTTGAGATATTGTTGGAAATAATAGTTTAATTGTGCCAGTTTTAATGTTTCAACGTCAGCATGTGCTTTCCACTTTAGTGCATGTTGAAATATTAGACTGATCATGATTGTTTTGAGTAGGCCTCAATTTAGGTTAGATTTAATCAATACATAATTTAATCAGCAGAACATTTTTCTTAGATGTAATAATGGCTTGATTAAAATTAGTCCATGTAGTAGAGCTTTTATAGTAGATCACATTCTTAAGAGTGTATAAGTCATATTCCTCTGAAAAATATCTTAGTTCATTATGACCAAAGAAGTAAAAAACTAATCAGAAAATATAAAGTGTAACAGATGTTTTAGTACTGAAATTGCTCATGTTTGTGTACAAGTTTGAAGATATTATATGAAATGTATGAAGGGTAATTACACGTTCGTCCTAGAAGAGTTAAATGACAAAAACCCAGACATTATCAGTCAAAAAAATTCTCCCTGGCCGAACTTGGAAATTGGACGTTATGATGCTAACACCCAGCTTTCCTCAACAACTCAGCTGAAAATGATAGTGATACGCAACGCAAATAACCACCCAGCCAGAAGATGGCGTGCTAAATAATAAAACATAATTTATCAAAGCTTTGAGGCAGATACATTTTCCTCGAAGAATTTTAATAATCAAGGTACTCGAATGATTCAAGTAATCGTTTCATCCCTACTCTCAATGAAAGTCATGTGTTATTTAAATCATAACTTAAGTTGTTTTATTTGTTAACCGTTTTTGGTTTTGCTATGTCCCGGATGACTGAGTATCTACAAGTAGGTAGAAAAAAAACGATTATCTTGCAAGTATCATAACTTAAACTTAACATGCAAAGCACCAAGTTTTTCTAGAAAAATATTCAGATTTTATTTTGTGAATTTAAAAGCTGAACGTTGAAAATAAGAAATAAAGGCACCTTTCTTTATTCTACCTAAAACCTAAAAACTCTCCTAATTTTTCTCTTAGATCATTGCCGGATTTATTTCATTCTTTGTTTCTTTTGCCATTTTATATTTATATTACTTAAATAAAAAGGTTCCTTTTATAATATATTAGGGGGGGATAAATGTACACTTTTCCAAGATTGGGGGTGGGGGAGTCCTGGACTCTGGTGGAATATGGGCAATTTAGCAATGTGAGTTTCTTTTATTCATTTCTTTTCTGTTGTTGCCATGTTATATCCTTCATCATTAATTCCTTTTGGATTAGCACAGGTTCGTACTTTAAAGCAGTTCTTCATCTTGCTTGAGGCAATCTTCCCTTAAGATTCAAGTGTTTAATAATGAGGTCAGATGAATAAAGGCAAAGAGAAAAGAGATCTCCTTAACTGAGTGATAAAACACCACCTCAGAGGGGAAAAGTTGGCTGATTTTCCTCCCCATCAAAGGATTACTTAAAAAAAGAGAACAAAAAATATCACTGAGAACTAAAGTTAGCTTTATTTACATGATTCCAGAGCACATTGTAAAGTAATTTTTGTACATCCACCTGACAAGCAGTTGAAGTAAAATTGTTTTCTATGTTTCCATCAACGTACCATGGATAAGCCTGCATAGTGATATATGACAAAGGAAATATGATGTGGCTGCAAATATCTGTGATTCTTTAAGTGAGGGACAGAAAAAATACAAAATTTGATTAAAATATGCACAAAAGGTAAATTCTTCAAATGCTTAAAAAATACTAACCTGGGCAATGTCAACACAACAGTGTATGCTTTCATGTTTTATGAACACTTTTTATTTTAAATTATGTGTGTGGGCGTTGTCTGTAAAAGCTCTTGTCCAAGAGCACAACTTCAAGCATTACAATAGTCTAAAATAATGAAAAGAATTATAAAAAGTGTTGCCCTGGATTCTATTTTTTTTTTTTTGGAGGTATCATTTCAAATAACCAGGAAAACCAAGTTAAAATCATCAGTCAAATTTATTAAAGCCAAATAAGTGGTAACATTGTTTTGGAACAACAGAGAAATAGTTTACCGTTACAGCGCTGGTCCATCACCATGCTTCCTTGTGGGAAACATAGAAAATGACCCAGGACAACCGTTTCCGGTACCTTTTCTAGGGTTTTACCGAAGCTATGCCCTAAAGAGGGCGTTTCCCTATTAAGTTATTTCCTTAACCTTATGTGTGTATATGTCGGTGCGTGTGTATGCATGTGTGTGCATGCAAGCAGCTAAAAGAAACAGAGGAAAAGAGAATACTTTATCCATAAGAAAAGTCAGAACTACTAAGTACAACTATTCAAATACATAATTTCAGAAGTATCAATTAATGCAATAAAAAAAAAATCATGTATTTTCCAAGTCAACTGAGTTTTTGTCAATACAGTCAGACATAAAAAGAATAATAATAATAAAAAAAAAATAAAAAAAAACAGGTATTAATGGGGGCATCAAAACCTTTGAGGATCCCATGAGCATTGTGATTGCATGTTAAAGCCAGTTTGTTTGTCCAGTGGGTTCAACCATTTAAATTGACATCAAACCTAATAAATATTAATGATGGTGAAATGGTAAATTATGGTTTCTGCTTTATACAACACTGGTGTAAAGCTACATTGAACTGATGTGTTTCAGCTTCCCAAGCTGCATTTTCTTTCCCAGAAGAACAAAAATCTGAGAATAGGTGAATTTTTCTAAAATAATTTAGCTACATTCCAAAGAAAAATTTACAAATTTTGAACAGCGACTAATCCCAACAAATTTCTTATCCATTAATTGACAGGTTTTGGATGATGCTAGATGCATACATTTCATCAGATTAAATGTTATAAACAATATCTTTCCTTATGTACTACCCTTTTATTAGATGTTTGAATAAAGAACATCTATTATGTTCTTTACTCAGCGAGAAGCTGAATAAAGAACACAGTGTGTTCAGCGTCTAATAGGAGGAGATTGCCATCGTTGGTTGTTCTTCCTTCACTAATTTCTCTTCATTAGCTGAGAGTGTCCTGAGTGACTTGTGTCCTTTCGCCCTCTAGTTTCGGGTTGCAGCCTCGGAAGGCGAGTAAACATCCCCATCGGCACTTGAGAAAAGAACCGAGTGGAATTAGAGAGGTGAGTGAAAGTCAAACATGCACCAGCCGCCCTCGTCTGCCGAAGAGATACCAGCCTGAACAAATTAGTTGGAAAAAGATGGTGCACTCTGGGATTGGCTAGAGAAACACCAGAAAGATGAAAGGAAAAGAGAAGAAGCGGAGAGGCAAAAGACAATATAAATTTCTTTTTCTTTATTTTTCTAGAACACTTTAAATAGGACAACCAGCAGCAAAAGCACTATTAAATAAATGAACCCAATTCCCCTGCTCCCCTTAAAGGGGGCAAATTGCCAAGCCTGTTGTTGCTGCTTTAGGGGAATCTATTGATTAGGTACATCAAGGTGAACTCTCAGAGAAATTACAAGCTGGGCTTAAGTGGATTGTAGCTTGTGAGATGTGAAAATGTGGGAAGCAAAAGGAAGTCACTAACGAGCTTCATAACCTGGATGATCTCTTTGTCTTCATTGGCCAAAATCTCTGGCTGCTCACCAGGACACTCTGAATTACCTTCCCTTTGCTGCAACAATAGCCAATTTTCTGCTGGTGTTTGACGGGAAACAGTTGGCTGTCCGGTTCCAGAAAAACTGATTGACATTCAGACAAGTGCAGCGAGCTGTGCAGCCCTGTCTCTGCAGTTTTCCCTCTTTGATTCTCAGCTGAAGAGGCGTCACGCTGTGACTTTGCAGCAAAACTCACCCAACCAGCAGATCTCCGTCCGCTCGGGCCGCCCTCTAACAAAGTTCTCTCCGTAACATTGTCACATTGTGTACAAACGGCAGTCCTGCAGGTGATCCAGAGAATCTACTGAGACTTCAGAGGTTCAGCCGCAGTAATTACAGAGCGGAGAGCCCGGATGGTTCTGAGATGCGTCCGCAGGTCGGACCTCTCGGCTGTTTTACTGTGTCTGCTTCCACCAGATAAACTCATTTACATGCTGGGTTAGGAGAGCAATAAGCCTTAACTTCCAATGTACATAAAAGTTGGCTGGTGTGTAAATACCTGCCCCTGCAAACATACGGATGGTTTACAAAGTAGAGTTTTGCATAAACCACTGAGACATTTTTGAGATTGAAGTGGTTTTGTGAGTGTAGAAGTCCATTTTGTTCCAGCTCGTCCTCCTTTTGGACTAACTTATCTAGATTTTTATTGATTGAAGATATTTAAAGCTACAGTATGTAACTTTCATGAAAAAAATCAGTTTTTTACATATTTGTTAAAACTGTCACACAGTATGAGACTGATAATCTGTGAAAAACGTCAAGCTGGGGGCGCTGCGGTGGCGCAGGGCTAAAGCACAGCTCATGTATGGAGGCCTTAGTCTTTGACCTGGCTGTCACAGGTTTGATTCCTGGCCTGATGGCCTTTGCCACATATCTTTCCCTTTTCTCATTACCCACTTTCCTGTCTGACTTCTCTCAAAAAAAGGCTGCTTGAGCCAATAAAATGTTAAAATAATAAAACATCAAGGTTTTCCACCTTCTCCCTGACTGACTTTGTAGAAATGCACCGTTTCCAGTCAAAAACAACCAATCAGAGCAGGGAGGAGGGTCTTAGCACTGCCAATGATCCTCATGGAAACAACTTACCATGTTGGTGGTCATGCTAACTAGCCTGTTGTGAAGAACCAGCTTTAGCTTAGCAGAGAGCAAGGGAGAGAGTCTGAGCAGAATACATGAGCCTGATTGACAGCGTTAAGACCCTCCTCCTGACTCTGATTGTTATTTCTGAGTGAGTGGTGTATTTCTGCAGTTAGTATTGGAAGAAATGTGTGAAAAAACATAAAAGTTACATACTATAGCTTTACCTCCTGCAGGTAATATAACTGCATATAACCTTTTAAAAAAACATCACGTTAAAGATCCTGAACTTTTATCTTTCTCATAAAATGACTATTTTCTTAGCAGAAGTGAAGGAAGAGCTAAACTGAAAAATAAAAGCCTGTATGCGCTGTCAGAGGCTGCAGCTCCACACGTTCTCGCCTGCAGCAGATTGGCGAAGCGCCTGCCATCGGTTCCAATGCAGGGATCAAGAAAGATGAAGAAGTGCAGCTGTTAGACACCCATGATTCATCTTGAAACACGCCAGAGTGTGGACTCCTATGTGGGCTTTTCTATGGTATTTGCCAATAACAGAGCAGAGTTCACATCCACCACTCTGCAGCTGCATCTGCGGCAGCGCCGCGTCTGTCAGTCTGCCTACATCCTCCATGCTGGACGGCAGAGCGCAGCTAAAAGAAAGCAGGAGGACCAAATGCTTAAATCCATGAAGTACCAGAGGAAATAAATTAAACACTGACCTCAAGTGGTGATGTTGGAAAATATCTCAGAGAAATAAAAAATAATCTGACTCTGCAAGACTGTTTTGTATGATTTTATTTTATTTATTGGATTAGGTCAGTGCATATTATCAATCAATCAAAATTATTTTCATAGCATATCTGCGCAACAAAGCAGTTTATTGTGCTTTACAGCATGAAAACACAAGAATAAAAAGTAAAAAAAAACAGTCAAGAATTGAGAAATCAGTGACAAACTTTCATACTTTGTTCTAAAAGAACTCAGCATAAAAAACAAAAAATCTCACTCTTCAAAAGGCAGGACAGAACACAGTACATATAGTTCTATTAAAAGAAACACAAAAAAAATTTACACAAGAAATAACTAATCAACAGACAAATAGTGTAACAACAGGGTACAAGACCTTCCACTCTAAGCAGTGGATGACATTATCAATATAAATGTCTTTTCTTTTGCCATGAATATAGTGTTAAATATTTGAAGCAAAATCACTAAATATAATTTGAATTTTAAAGCCACATTTGGGTTAAATCCTCCTGAATTCCTTTTTTTTTATATATATATTTTTATTTGCATGTTGAACAAGGAAAACACAAAAAAGAAAATAAAAACCCTGAATGCCAGTACAGGCTAAATACAAAGCATTTAGAGTCCCTTCCATTGTACGAAAAAGCAGGAGTCTCGGTAAAATGAGTGGAACGGGTCTCTGATCAAAAGGCTATGCTACTTTTACAGCTGCCATAAAATAACTTAGCTTTATTCCAGCAGTTCCTGAGGCAGAATATCTCTTCTTCTAATGATGGAATTATGTCAGATTTTGCACAGTGGAAATGTAGATAGTTGGCTCTATGCATAGCTAATTTGACAAATGAATTTGACCAAAACGTTTAAGTCTGAGTGGAAACCTGACTGGAGTCATATATATATGAACCGTAATGGACACCTCCTGCTGAAAAGAGAATTATTCATTCAGTAATTCAGCTGCTCCTTTAACAGTTTGATCAGTATTGACTATGACACAAACTAATTCCAGGAAGCAGCCTGGTGCTCAATCATGAAAAAAAAAGAAAACTCTTGATATGTCCCTCCTACTCAATTTTGTTATGGAACTAACTAGAGGCCCAACTAGCTCATCAAACTTGCTAGTATCCATTTGGATTGTGGGAAATGCAGGAATTAGTCACGAGAAATATAGGGGATAAGTATACTTGCCTGGACATTAGGTGGTCCACAGAATATGTGGGAGCAGTTTCACCACTGTGGTTCATAACTGCTTAAAAATAAATAATAAATGGAGGTGGAGTGAAAGGAGAAAATGCTCAACAGCTCAAGAGGAAATTGTGGATAAAAGAGGAAAAGTCACGTCGCTAGTTTGGCAGGATATTTAAAACTAAAAACTAATTGTTAATGCCCTGCGACAGACTGGTGACCTGTCCAGGGTGTACCCCGCCTCTCACCCGGAACGTAGCTGGAGATAGGCACCAGCAACCCTCCCGACCCCATTAAGGGACAAAGGTGAACAGAAAATGGATGGATGGATGAACTAATTGTTAATTATCTATATCGACTGATACAAAATGGTTATGTCGTGAAATGTTTTCCAGTCATATTGAATAATGTATAGTTATGAATGCCTTTGTTGATGGAGCTGGGGGGGTTTGTTCTTTATTCTTCAGTGGTGTGTATCTACAGTTTTAAACACTGGATTCATTAGTAACTAACAAAACACTCCATTCTGAAAAGTCTTCTGTGTTTGCACCTAGATATGTTTTTCTGTTTAAAATTGAACAGAACAAGAATCAGCTACATGAACAGTTTCTTCCATTCTGATGAGTGCAATGTGCTATTTGTTGTCTACTTAGTTAATTAAAGTACTATATAAAATAACCTGATCCTCTGCATCATTTATATATAAAAAGATAAAAACTCTCTTGTATGACACCATAGAAGCAGTGCATGATTGTTCAAAAACTCTCATTAACTCTCTATATTACATAAAATATTAAAGTCCAGTGAGATGATACATCGGGTCTTCAGCAGCAGTTTTCGTTTTTTGCGGCGTTTGTACTGATGGGCTGGAAATGTGAAGACAGTAAGGTGGTTGGATCAGAGCTTATCTAGCACACCCAGGCCCTGTGTACTTTGATTGCCACCAAAGTCTCACATCCACTCTAATTATATGCAAATCTTCGAGGGGGTTTACAACCATACTGGTGTGTGTGTGTGTGTGAACCGGGTTTTTATATCCTTGTGGGGACCTATTTCTGTCTACATTGTGGGATTGTGGGGACCATTGCTCCTTGTGGGGACATTTACTTGGTCCCCATGAGGGGAAATGTCATTAGAGATTAGGTTTAGGAGTAAGGTGTGAATTGACTTGGTTAGGGGTGGGGTTAGGGTTAAGTATGTAACAGTTAGGGGTAGGGTAGGGCTAGCATTGACTTCCAAATGAATGGAAGTCAATGAAAATTCCCCAGAAGATACAAAACCACGACTGGGTGTGTGTGTGTGTGTGTGTCGTATTCGTCTTGTGTCTCATTTTCTGCTGTGCAACAACGAAACGTGACAATTGGAAACCGATTTTGGCTGCCTGCAAATGTCATGTTCTTCATTTCCTTTAAGAGCAAGATGGGGAGAGACGCAAAGTGCCCGGCCAGGTTTTCAGCCTTTATTTGGGTAAATAACATCTTTGGCCTGTAAGTCTGTGTGAATGAGACTTCAGCATATCCTGTAAGGACAGCACAGTCTCATTAGACAGCTGTGCTTCTGAGTGTGTTCCTCAAATACATGATTTCTGCCTGCAGGTGTGTGCCTTTCTCGGCTCCATTAAGATGTTGACATTTTCACCAAAAAACACGCAAAGTTCTGACATTCATTAAGAGCTGCTCAGACACAAAGAGAGCAGGTTTTATTTATTGTAACAGCTGGAGCCTCATTAGCATGACAGCTAGCAAATGTCAATCATAAGATCTTTGTGAGCCCTCTGCAAGAAGTTTAAAAATGTTTTAATTTTTTCAAATATTTTTCCTATGAGTGGGTGTCATGTGTGCTTAATTCCAACTTTTCACTTACAGTATTGCAACTGCTATGGTTGTTGGTCTGCAGTATTGAAGAAGACACAGTGCTGGAGAATGTTTTTGTTGTAGTCAGTAACTGCATTTCGAGTTCAAATGTGTGCAAATCTTTGTCTAAATTCTGCTAATGTCACACCCTCCAAACCCCTCACAACTTTACAATTGCTATGTTTCCATTAAATAAATGAAATTAAAATCACATGTGAATAAACTTATTTACGTGATCAGTAATGAAAAATCATGGCAGTGACACTGGCATCTTATTCAGGTGTTGGCGCAACAAGCTCCTTATACTTGGGAATGCCTTCATATATGGCATTTTGGGGAAATTGTAGTCAGCCATTTTACAGAAGAGCTATGGATCAGGGTTAGAATAGCTTTGGGTTTGTCATCACAGATTAGTTTTGTTTTGTTGTAACTTTGTCTAATTCAGTAAGTTTCTGTCATGTTTGGTTTTGGGTTTCTAAACCACATGCAGAACACAATTCAGGAGAAGGATAATCATTTCAACTAGTTTAATTTTCAGACAGGTTAGTAAATGGTAGGATGAAAACAGATCCTTGGGAGGTGTAATAGGAGCATCTGTGCACTGGGAAGAACAACGGAGCAGAAGGTGAGTTCGAGGTAATCGTAATCGACAGTCGTTTCCAGAATGTAATTACTTCTTACTTGTCTGCAATTGAATGTGGCCGAGGAGGATTGGGAAACTGTAGGTTCCAGGCTGTGGTGGAGGGCAGACAGGTAAGAGGGACTTTAAGGAACCAAGAGGAGAAGGGGGAACTGCCAGCCGGAGTTGCAGGAATGAATGGAAGTCTTCAGCGGAGGAAGGTGAGCATGGGCTCGGGTAACCAGCGGATATCGATCCATGGCGTCACAAGGGAGACTGAGAGAACAAGCCAGATCTGGGTTCACAGGAATCACCTGAAAGGAGTCAAACAACAAGGAGGCATTACTAGGAGATCACTAGGAAGAGCGTACTCAAATGAAGCTCAGGAGGGCTCGAGGCTACCATAGCTGGCTAATACTCAGATGTCAAGGTACTGGCAGTCGGCTTCTCTTAAGCACCAGGTAACGAGGTGATTGATCACCAGCGTGAACGGTGACGTCAGCCATCCAGCCCTCCTGTGGCTGCCTCCACGGCTCCATCTAGTGGTTGATGGGGAACACAGCGAGCAAAGAAAAAGAAATAAACCCACAAAGAACCACCAAAAACCCATGTCCTAATAGTTTTTATTAGTTTATAGAATGGATTTGCTAGTTTTTATTAGATAAATATTGTTTGGTTTGAGTTTTTATTAGTTTTAGTTTTTGCATTAGTTGGATAATTTTAAGGTACATAATTCAAAACTGTCAAACTATTATACTGTGATTATGTATACGTTAGGTAATGAATACTAGACAGAAAATACCAATTCAAGAAATTCATTCAATTATTGTTGAGCAACCAACCAACACTCAATGTGGCTGTGCCTCAACTGTGGCTGAATCCAAAACAGAAACCGCATTAAAGCACTGATTTCCCTGATACCTTAACACATAAGATTCCTTTCTAGAAGATTAAATATGTCCTGGAACATGATGCTCCAGGACATTCTTGGAGAATAAGCAAATGATCACTGACCTTCTGTAGTTTTCTGAAATTTTGACTTTTTGCAGCTATATAACCTAAACACATTAAGGCACCATGATGAACATCTAAAGTAAGGGACAGTAGTACTGAACTGAGTAACTGTGATTGTCCTCCCTAGTTCTTTCTGTTGGTATAGATAGACATGGCTTCTATTTGTTGAAGTCAAGTTAATTTATCTGTGGAAGTAGCACACTTAGATGGAAGTCACAAACAGTGGTATTTACAAAAGTGGGAAGAAGCTAGCTTAGAAACCGACCCATACCTTCACCCTCCTGATGTGTTTCGTGATTTGATCAAAACACTAACTTTGTCTGAATTCACACTCCATGATTTATACCATTATGTCATTAACTGTGTTTTCTTTCACACCAGAGCAGACTTACAAGCATACGAAAGTCTAGATGCTAACTGGTATCTATGCACATGCTAGACTACATGATGATTGGGGGCATTTACCCAAATATTCTACATAATAAACTATTTGCTTGCATGTCACTGATCTTAAATGAAGTAAATGAATGGTAATCTTCTTCTCTTGTAAAAAGTGTTTGCTGTAAATCTCCATTTACACTGATGATTGCCAGTCTTTATGATTTATGTCTGCTATCCGTCATCATCTTCTGTCCTCACCAATGGTGTAAGATAAAATCATTTTAGTTTGCATTCTTTTCTGTTTGTGCAGCTGACCACACAGCACCCTTTGACCATTTTACAGTGAAATCAACTAAATAAAAGCAACAATACGCTACAACAGTCTGTTTTGTTACATGTTTTACAGGAGCTAACACATGCATAGGATTTTTTGACATTCATCGTAATGGAGTGGGCAGTGATGACACATCCACAAACTTTGAAGGACACGTGTTTCCAAGCACAACATTCAGGTGCATTTCTAACAATATAACAGTATTCGATAGAAAATGGTTTAAACAAGCACAGTACTGTGAATGATTCCAGGATTTGTCCACACTGGATAAACAAAACGTCAACACAAATAGATTTGTGCAGCACACAAGGTAAATATTAAACAGAGGATTTGGCCTCATGTTCCATCTTACCAGCACTTCGGATTCAGCTTTGACAGAGCTTGTGGCCGAAACTCTCAGTAACTGAGTTAAGATAAAACGCTGTGAAAACAAAGGTTTCCTTAGAGTGAAGAAGACGACTAAGAAGGAATTCAGTGTGAACTGAAGAAATTACAGACCTCAACTCTGTTTGCATCTGCTTAATTATAAAGAAAATGGCTCCATCTTCTGGCCAAATACCTCAAATGAAGGTATTTCCCACCCTTCTTGATGCACTTCAGGTCAATGCATTTTGATGTGTTTAGCTTTTTCTAAACACATCAAACACACTTTTTCTCATTTGCTTTGGTAAGTTTCTCAGGTCAGATTGGAAATTCTCAAAATTACTTCTTTAATTTTCAAATCATTGTGCACATAAAAAAAATATTGAAATTCCTTGCACAAGTTCCCAATGCTTTGGAACATTAATGCAAGTGACTATCTGCACTTCTTTGTTGTTTCCTACATAGCCATCATTTCTGAACAGCTTATGTCATGTTGATCAAAATGTATTTTATGGGTCTCTGTTGAATTATTTCAATCTTCACAATGTGTAATCACAAGTTTGTCACATAAGTCTTTAAATGAACAGGTTGTCATAATATGTTAAGCATATTTCTATACATTTTCATAATTTCTAAATCTGTCCTTGTACATCTGTAAATTGCTCCCAGGTGAATCCTGAGTTTTTCTAAGGGAGTGAAGCATTACATCAACCAGTTTTGTGAAATAGCTCAATGGTGTGTGTATCTTATGAACCAACAACTGGCAAATATATAATGTGTATAGCCAGAGCACAACATGATACATTTCTGACAATGGAAGAACGAGAATTTGGACGAGGTCAAAAGTCAGAGGAGAATGAGAAGGAAAAGAAGAAGAAGAGTGAGGCTGTGGCAGAAGAGTTGGAGGTAAAATAGAGAAAGAGAACATGTAGACATATGATCCTGATAAAGAGTCACACTTGCACACCATGTTGTCATTTTGACTGACAACTGACAACTGAACTCACCAGCTGATTCTCCTCTTTGGAGAATCAGCTGGTGATGTTTTGCCCAGTTATATGGAAGCCAGCTGTTTTCAAGAATGCACAGCTTAGACATGACGCTATCAAGTTGATCTCAAATGAAAAAACTGAGAATTCTCTTTCGAGGTATTTTTAAGGATCTCTGTGTGCTGAATGCTTATGTGAACCGTAAAATAATTAGAGACACCTGCTTTAATTATTTCACAAAGAAATAAAACTCCAAACATAGCCTGAAACCGATAACCTCCAATCCAATTGGTGGATTTCTTTTCATTAAATGAAGCTTCTCATTTTCTGTCTGCAAGGAAATTCCCAACCTTCATTTTGACAGGAAATTTGTTTCAGGCTAGTGCAGGTGTGAGATGAGAATGGTACAATTCTACTGCAGCAGGACATAGTCCGTTGCTTTTGATTTTATGGTTGATGATAGTTGTGGATGTTAAATACTTCTTACACATTCTCAATGTCCAACTTAGCAGGTAAGAGGAAGGTGATCCTGAAGCAGTATATGTCTTTCTTTGCCACCGAAATTCATGGAAAATACATAGAGGATAATATGACTTACACTTTTTGGAAGACAACATACAGGCTGGTCTTGGTTGCACAAACCATTAAATCATCTGCATGCAAATATTGCCTCTGTTATTACTCTAGAGACTTGGTTTCACAGACTCAGAGGTTCTTGTCCAAGTATCTGGCAATAGTGATAATTTACATAAACTGTAAAAAGCTAATATGAGACCAATTTAAATACTGATGAGGTCGAATCATTATTTAAATTGATTGTCCCAAAGCAAATGACATTACTCAGCCATTTTATTTAGGTGTGTTTGACCAAGGACAGGTATAAAAGTTCTCGAGGACAGGAGCTCCCCGTCCCTGGTTTAGCCTGATGTTTACATTTTACATGGGAGAGAGTTTAATCTATTTTTCAGGAACAAAGTGCCATTTTCTAGCACAATCAAAGAATGTTACCTTCAGTTGTTATGAAAGTTTGACTTCTCATCAAAGACACTCCCAAAAGGCTACCACAAGAGATTCAAGGATTCCTCAAACATGAAAAGTTCCTCAACTTTAAAACAGCACAGTGAATTGCAAAAACATGAATTCCACTCATGAATGTGTGTGTACACAAAATCTGTGCCATGGAATCCGAAACAATGTGATAACTCAGAAATAACAGCAATAATGCAATTATTACATGGTTTAATCTTGTATTATGCTATGCAGACACTTTACTCAGCTTTGATGTGAAAGGACTGAAATTTAGATTTCAGCCGTCACTTTTCGTCTGATTAATTTGTCTAATAACTATTTGACTACTTGAGGGCACTCATTGGGCATTGAAATTTAATTTTCTAATGATGTGATCATTCTTTATAAGTATAAAATATACAAATAAACCAATAAAACAACTCCATCCCACTGATCTCCAGCACAAATTTTCTTACCTTTACATCCACATAAGTGTTTTTCAAACAGCCAGCAAACATGGCAAGACAAGAAACTGGACGTAAATACCAATTTGTTTAATTTTATGTATTAACCATTAGCTGTTACTTGAAATTATTTCATGTTGACAGGGATCGTTATATAGTCTTGAAATTTGCATTGCATATTTGCACTCAAGTGGGGGCTTTTTAGGAAAAAGGGCAAAGCCTGCTTCTAATTTTATAAGAAAATGTTGGTGGATAGTAATAAGCCCCAACATGAGTAAAATATGCTATCTCCTTCTAAATGCAGCAGTACAAGGATGTATTAATGTAACTGTCAAGATTCCTGGGTTTTTGGCCTGGCATTGTTTTTATTATAGGTGTTTTTTGTTTCATAGTTTCTGTCATATTACTTCTTCCTGTTTTCTGAATAGTTTGTCTAGGTTATTCCTGTCAGTGTGTTTTTATTTTGATTATTTCATTTTTGTTAATTTATTAGTGCTGACACATAATGTTCAGACTCTTATATTTATTTTTAGGTCTAGCCATGCAGGTTTGTTTCTTTATGTCTAATTTCATAGTTTATTTTTGAGTTTTCTGTTGTATCATTTTATTATTCTCTTTACATTGCTGCTGTGTCTTGGATTTCTTTTTGTTATTTATGCTCATTAGGTTCATTAGATCTATTTGGGTTTGCTGAGTTTTTCACTGTTATTGTCTAAAACTGGTTGCTATATTTTTTCCTCACTTTATTTTTTCTTGGTTGCTGTTTTATTTAGTCTCAGTTCAGCTTCCATATCTCCTACCTCAGTTTCTCTGCCACTTTCCTTAATTAGGCTACGTTCAAACAGCAGGTCTTAATACTCAATTCCAAATCAGTTTTTTTTCTTGGTAGTTCATAGTAATTAAATATGATTTTAGTGTGAATTGCTTACCAACCTAAAGGGAGTTAAGCAAAATAAAAACATTAGCAGAAGAAAAACATTGAAGAGAGTATTCTAGATTGTAGATCATAACATGAAGGACGCTAATAAAAACAAAGCACAATCAATGGCAAGGGCCTTTTGTGGAGCATTGACTACAACTTATGTAGACAGGTCTGTTTGAATGTGTAGCCAGAGCCAGGACTAGTGGGATTATATAGTTCATAGTTTTCATAATTAGAATTTTCAGCCATTGTTTATGTCCAGATTTACAGCGTCTGCTCTTTTCTGGTGCAGATTTATGATGCATGTCTCACTTTAATGATGGAAAAGTTGCATAAAAGGCAAAACATTACCGTTAAGCCCTTAAACACTTTGAAAACTCTAGGAGTTTTCAAAGTGTTTAAGGGCTTTCAAAGATTTATTACAAAATATGTAAATGGCACAAATATGATTTTTTTTCTTTTTGGAGTGGTGAAAAGATTGGGATTGGTCCATTCAAACTGAAGTGAAAGTCAGATATGTGTTGAATGTGGCCAAAAGAAGTAGATTTTCCACTGAGTAATACTGGCAATCAAAAATAAGTTCTAGGTGTTGTCAAAAATATTGTTGCTGAAGCATTATAATACAGTGGGGAAAAAAGTATTTAGTCAGTCAACAATTGTGCAAGTTCTCCCACTTAAAAAGATGAAAGAGGCCTGTAATTGACATCATAGGTAGACCTCAACTATGAGAGACAAAATGAGAAAAAAAAAATCAGAAAATCACATTGTCTGATTTTTAAAGAATTTATTTGAAAATAAGGGTGGAAAATAAGTATTTGGTCAATAACAAAAGTTCATCTCAATACTTTGTAATATGTCCTTTGTTGGCAATGACAGAAGTCAAACGGTTTCAGTAAGTCTTCACAAGGTTGACACACACTGTTGCTGGAATGTTGGCCCATTCCTCCAAGCAGATCTCCTCTAAAGCAGTGATGTTCTGGTTCTGGCGGTGGCAACA
>CAEGAE010055255.1:0-27944 GCA_903067095.1 Girardinus metallicus | reverse complement strand
TCTATCTATCTATCTATCTATCTATCTATCTATCTATCTATCTATCTATCTATCTATCTATCTATCTATCTATCTACTACACATACATACACACATACTTATACCTACTACATATGATCAAATTCTATTAAGTAATTTAGTTTTCGTTTGAAATCGAATAATGATTTGTATATTTGAGTGTGTGTCCTGTCTGTCTCTGTGTTGCTCTGCGACAGACTGGCGACCCCGCCTCTCTCCCGGAACGTTAGCTGGAGACAGGCACCAGCAGCCCTCCCGACCCCACTACGCACAAGGGTGTACAGAAAATGGATGAATATTTACTACCTAAGTTCTTCATTAACTAGACTATCTTGAATCTCATTCCATACCAGTAGGTGGCGGTAATTCTACTTCACGTTTCTTGCCAACCGCCAATAAAAATCAAGAAGAAGAAGTTGGTGGCAGTAATTTCTCTACTGTGAGCTGGAGCGAAGAAGACTCTGTGTTCTGTGAGAAGTGGCGTCTGCTGTAACTTTGGTCAGTAAGGATTATAGGTTGCAGACTCTAAAGTAACGGAACCCTGGAGAAGGAAACACCATGTTGGCGTTCTTACTGTGACGTACCTCGAGCTGTTGATAAATCGCCGCGTGACGCTGATGTAGTATGAAGACACGTTAGTGACGCTGCTGTGCTGCTGACAGGAACATCAGCACGGTGGGTTCATGTGGCTGACTCAACAGCTTTGTGTTTTCTGTCTTAGATAGATGACTGGAGACAACCTCACGGCTGAAGAGTTCAACTAAGCTGTACGTGCTCCGCTACGTTATGAATGTAGGAATTGTTCAAAAATATTCAGACACTTGCTAAATTTAAATTGATTTTGTTGCAGACTCAAAGTCTATGGAATTTCGTAATTCTATGATCTCGTAATTCCAAAAAAACAATCAATAATAAATATAAAAGTGCATTTAAAAAGTACATAAGTACATACCACCGCTCAGGAGGCAATCACACCAATGTTTCCAAAAAACAGATGAGTATCTTACTGTCCTATATTTAACTTTAGTCAACAACAGGATAATACTATTATAACACTTGTTCAATTGGCAAGTACATTTATAGATAAGTTTTCTTAACACAGCCATCAAAGATCTGACACTAGCATACAAACAGTTCACTGGCACTGGTCTATCTGGGCTTTTTTAACAAAAGTCTAATGCATCATTATAAGCCTTTTTCTCTATTTTCCTTTTTTTTATTGAAATTGCGAAATGCTATGTAAATCTGACATTTTCACTAGACACAATACTAATTCAAGATATCAGTAATGTCATTCTGACTAGTCACATATTAATTCAAGATATCTCAAATAGAAAAGCTGTGTAATTATAGATATCTAATTGATTTGGAGAGAGCTTAAAATGAATTTTGACTTGTCAGAATTACAATTCAAGAGATATCTCTAGATATCTCTAATTTAGTTTTGCCTTGTCATTATTTACTTTTAAATGAACTAAAATTGAATTTTCACCAGTCATTGGACTGTGGTGAGCTCTGCAGATTTGCAGTTTCACCAAGTGTTTGCTAATTGCTGCTGTTGCGAGTCTGAAGGAACTGAGTGAGGACGGGCAGGGGAGAGGTGCTCGGCTCGTACACTGCAGCACCCAGGAGGAGCGGGCATTTTACTAAAAGCAGATGTCGAAATCAAGTGTCACAGTAACATAAGAGAAAAATCTTTATGGCCATTACAGCAATGAAACTTGTCTCACAGTTGCTGAGTGTTGGAGGTTTGAATGCTTCTTGCCATCACAGTAATCTTCAGTTTGTTCCATATTGGTAAAATTAAAAGATTACTTTTACACAATTTTTACTCAACTATACAGAGGACTCCATGTTTCAGGTTTTCATTTACTTATTTAGCCAATATACTTAAACATTTACAATATAAGTAAATACATTTACTTATATATATATTTGTAAGTAAATGTATTGCATATGGAAACTCACCTGCCATACTTGTGGGCCATATGCAACAGGAGAGTTGCATATGGAAAACAAAAATCTGGCCTTATTTTATGTCTCGTTGCTACAAATAAATATCAGAAAACTGTTTGTAGATGAAGACTGTGATCACAAACACGACCACCAGTCTACAACAGAATACTGTGAAACAGAGAAACTGTTAAGTTCAGGACTAAATCTGTTTGAGGCCCTAATGGAACACTGTCTGCAAACCTCCATGAACCAAAAGAACAATGCTGGCTTAGATTTCCTCCACAACATGTGAAACACTGAAGTTGTACAGAAAGCAAGTTCTTTGTTTTCACCACGACTGAACATGGGTCCATATGCAAACTGAAGGCATCATTTTTGGGGGACTAGTGGGTATAGAAATAACTCTTCTGTTTAATTCTTAGACATTTTGCCAAATAAATGAGGTGACAGGTTTGATCCTTACAGAAGGCATGGCGGAGGCTGGAGCCCACCTGACCTCCACGGTTGTTAATGAGCAGCCATCCATCTTTGAAGTGCTGGCCCAGGAGTCTCTGATGGAGGCTGTCAGACCTGCTCTGATACATGCAGTCAAGGTGAGGCTTCCTGTTGGTAGATACCAGGCTATATGAAGCTTTCCTTTTCTTCTTACCCTGCTGCTCCAACTGTCTCAGGTTCTGGCTGAATCCAACCCGTCCCACTTTGGATTCATTTGGAAACGCTTCGATGAGCTCTACCTGCTGCTGGATGTCCTCCTGCAGAACCACTTCCTGTCCCAGTGCAGCGCCTCATTCTCTGAGAACTTCTATGGACTCAAGAGAGTCTCAGGTGGGCGATGCCTTCCTGCTCGCCTGGGCTTGCATAAGAGTTCCCATTGGCGGTCCCTGCTGCTCTTGTGCCTGGTGCCATACCTGCGGGCCAAGCTGGAGGTGATGCTGGCCCGGCAGAGAGAGGAGGAAGACTTCTCCATCAGGCTGCCACAGAGCAGGAAGCAGAGGTTGTACCGAGCGGCGGTGGCAGCATACCCGTATGTAAGCTCGGCCTGGCAGTCCTGGATCTTCTGCCAGCAATTGCTTTTTGTTTTCGGAGTCAGCAGGACACACAGTCCCATGCTGTGGCTGGCCAATGTCAGACTGGCACGGCTCACCACACATGACCTCAGAGATTCACAGCGAAAAACCAGCTGCAGTCCCAGGCCGGCCGATGGGAGGTTGGTGAACTGTTCAGGGTTTTCAGGAGTAGGGCTGGGTATTATGGAGATTGAATTTTATCACAATATTTTGAGGTACAGCTGTGATAACAATAAAAATTATGATAAACTATTACTTCTATTTTAGGTCTCTGTATGCCTGGCACTGTATGGCACAGCATTCATAGCACTAAAAACACAAACATTGGAAAAAACATTCCCTTTTTAACCAGCCTTCTTCAGGATGCTACCTACTGAAAGAAGTCTGATGTATATCACTAAATGCTTTTAATCATATAAATCTACTGATATTTATTTATAGTCCTGTAGAAGAAACAGTGGAGAAAATAGTAAAAAATAACACTTGCCTTAATATTGTCAGTTTTCTTTTCTATTTAACATTTTCAATTAAAATCTATTGAGAAACAATAAATCTAAACTCTCTTATAATAAATTTTTTTTTACCATAAATGATAATACAATAAATGCCCACCTACGCAGGAGGGAAAGGGCATGTATGCAGCTGGCAGAGGAAGGGAATTTTTCACACAACAAATACAAAGTTGAAAAAAGTAAGAAATACAGAAATTTTCAGAGGGATTTCTTCACATTCTGGAAAAGAGCTGAACCGTTAAACAAGTATCGTTGTTTAAAGAAGTGTAGCAGATGTTTTTTATTTTCAGAAAAAGGGTGCACTGCACTCAGTTTTTGCAGATTTTAGGTTAGAACCCTGACCTTTAATATATGACAGGGTATCAGACCAGACTAAGCAATTTTTATGAGAACAAAGTCACAATATTAGCAGAAGAAAGTCGTAAACTTACTACAAAAACTTGTTTGAGTGAGAGCAAAGCTCTGACACTTAGGATGTTGACGTGAGCAGCTCTTTTCATGGTTCTTTCTTCTAAACACACTCAATTGATTCAAAGTCCTGCTACTTTAAATAATCTGATGTTAATGTGTTAAAAGATTAAGTATGTCCTTATTTGTAAAACTGATACCACTGTATAATGTGACAAGATGCTCAGCATTCCTCATTTTAATTTATTATTGTGTAGAAGTCATCATAAAATTACTGCTTCATTTTACTAAGACTTCATTCTGGTTTATTCCCATATTATGACTTTTTTCTTGTAAAATTATGAATTTAATTGCAATATTATGACTCCTACTCGTAATTTTTGTGCGACTTTCTTCTCTCACTAATATGTCTGCATTCCCCTACTTAATTTCTTTTCCTTAGTTTGGCCCTAATACTCGGTCATAGGCATATCTAAGATAAAGTGATGGTGTTCTGGAAACCCTGGAAACGGACCAAAGTAGCATCAGTTTCAGTGTTCAAAGGGAACAGTGCAAAACAGACATGTTGTTCTGCTGCTTCAGTGCCGTTTGTGAGGCCAGGTTATGTTTTTATATTATTGGTACCCGAGGAAATGGAGCTTCAGGATTTTCTTTAGCACTTATTTTTCTTATTTATAAAAAAGAGATCCTGCTTCCAGATTTGCTGATGAATACAACTTGAGCATAATGTGTATATATGAGTGGGGAACAGAGAAGCATCATGCTGTTGTTCCTGTGGTTGCAGACTGATGCAGAGAGCATGGTGGCTCATGTCTCGGGCAGCACAGGGTGTGGCCGTCTCCCTCTCCACCTCCCTGTCTCTGGGCGTCTTCTTCCTGCAGTTCCTGGAGTGGTGGTATTCCTCGGAAAACCAGAGCACAGTTAAAACCATCACTTCCCTGCCTGCACCTCCTCCCCCGCTCCATCTGCAGGAGGATGTCCAACCAGCAGCAGACGAGAAGAACTGCCCGCTGTGCCAAAAGCTCCGGGCCAACTCCACGGTGCTGTCCACATCTGGCTTTGTCTTCTGTTACCGCTGCATTTACACTTATGTGAAAGCTAACCATTGCTGCCCGCTCACTGGATTCCCCACAGAACTGCAACACCTCATCAAGATCTATGAGTCCGAGAGCTAAGAGTTCTCTGGAGGTCATTTCAGATGTTTCCCATCTTTTGGAGAAATGTGACCTTACTGTTTGCCACATTCCTGTGCAGGCTTCTATCAACAGCTCTTTGTGAAGAGTGAAAATGTTATTTTACTTTTGTGTGCAAAAGTTGATTTTAAAGTTGATTTAATTACATTCAGATTTAATTCAGATTTTAATGGCTTACACTTTGTCTTTGTATTTATTAGATCAGTAAAAAATACTATATGTAATAGTGCTGCTAATAAAACCTTTCCTGCCTCAGCTTCTATTTAGACCAATATTGATATTGACCTCAGAGGAGTAATAGAACACATCAAAATTAAGTTGATGGGCATTAAAAAAATTTTATTTCACAATTTATTCACTCAACTGTCCATGTAGATTTTAACAATTATGGTAATTTGATTTAGTTTATTTATACAGCACCAATTCACAGCCAATGTGAATTGTTACGACTAACTTTTTTAACCCCTTAACCAAGAAACACTGGCAAGTTAAGCCATATCAGTTGCTGCATAATTTACATACTTTACTGAATAATTTTAACTTAGCTTAAAATAACATTTGCAATGTGAATTAACTTTAGTTATGGCATATAATTAAATGCCCAGTTTAAGTCACATTTAAAACAAGTTATTTTTATCATATATACCGTTTGTCTCTTGTCAGAGAGCACAGTGTTGCTTATCACTGGGGAGGAGTTAGAGCTGCTGCTGACTGACTCACCTTTTAAGAGTGGGCAAAGCTACAGGGACAAGTTAAATATATGGTCATTATTTTCCTTCACTGATTAAATGTTGGTGAAATGGAGGCCAACAGTAGTCTGTGAATAGGCTAACTATGCTAAATGTCCCACACAGTCTACCTACATCTACATTCTTTGTGGGTGCAGAATAGAAAGCTGTTTTGGACCGCTCTTATTTTCTTTAGGGATATAGCGTAATTTTTAAACAAATGTTTTCTTCTCAGGCCTGGACCTAAATATTTAAGTAATACTTAGAAAACAAATGTTAGGGTTAGAGTTGGGGAAAATAAATATTTAGTTTGGAAATTAAATACAAACATTGGAACTAAATACTTAGACTAAGTATTTATTTTGGAACTAAATGGTAAACTAAGTATGTTTGCTCAGACTTGAACATTTAGGAACTAAATATTTAGTCTCCTAACTAGTTAGTGAACTCAATATGTAGTGTGAATTAAAGTTTGGAAGCCAAAATATTGTTGTAAATGTTTTACTGTGTAACTTTACAGACGGCACCCCATAAAAACAAGAACACACAGTCATGATTTTGCAAATGAGGTTTATTGAAATGAAGTTACACCAAACCTAACAGACCAAAGTTTAGAGGATGTCAGATTACAGAACTCGTGCTGCCAAGTTCTGAAATGGTGACTAACAAACATAATCAACTCCCATAAAACGAATCGAACCGTCGGCTGTTGGTATGTTTTCATTTGAACAGGCAGCCCGTTTCTGATCATGATGGTCCACTCAGTCATCCTTTACTTTTCTCACTAACGTGTTTCTGTTCTAATATCAGGGAATGACAGTAGACATTACAGAAAGTTTATTAAAAGCTTCCAGTCATGAAACAAAGTTCAGAGCCTGGAGTGAAGCAGGGTGTGACTGAAATTCTCCAACATGCATCATTAACCCATAGCAATACTGAAAACCTACAACATAACTGGTGTTTTCATCAACCAATCACAGGCTCTTAATATCACTGATCGGCTGCTTTGCATAAATAATCTTTAGATAGTAAAGCCAATGTATTTTGTACATAAAATTAAAGTATGTTTTGGAAGTTCGATGTGATTTTGTTGTTTGCCGATGAGTATAAATGATGCACTTCTAGACTAGAAATGCATCCAACAATGGATGGGGAATCAGACTAAGGTTAGACACATGCGACTGTGATGGCATAGTGGAGACATTGTACGTACATTTCAACAGTTGAAAATATTTGACTTGATGTCTGAATTTCAAAAGTGGAAAATTTACAATGTTTGAAACAGAAAGTACAAAGTTTATTTTAGAAAATTTCTGAGAATCTAAAGAAGTCTAGTTTTTGTCAAAAATTAGAATTTTGGAGCTCAGAAATTTAGTTTTTTCTAGAAAGTTTCTGAGATCAGTCTCTAAATTTCTGACGGTTTTGGTGGAAATTTACTCTGACAACAACCCTAATATGCCACCATATGAACCTCTTTACACCCTCAATCTGTTACATTCAAAAACAACATCCACTAAAGAATCTGCAGCACAAAACAAAATTAAAATTGGTCCATATCTGGACTGGCAGGGCAGATGTCAAAGGAAATTAGAAATCTGCACAGACCAGGAAAAGTCTGATTGATGCACCTCTACCAAGAAAGGTTGGGAATCTTTTAGGTCATGAACACAGAGTGAGGGAAGAAAACCAGCCTTTTATTCACTTTATTTGTTAAAAAGAGCAGCAGCCAAAAACAATACAAAAAAAGAAAGAGAAAGAAAAACTTTATTTTGGCCTTGATTTCCACCCATTTGCTTTTGGACGGCAACGTCTCGCTGTAACAGGTCTGTAGGCTGCTGAGGAACGCGTCATTAACAATTGGGCTGTTTGTATGGATGCAAATCTTGCATGTGCAAACTACAAGACCTGGAAGCAGAACCCAGTAAGATGCTGAGGCCAGGTACCAGGCTGAGTGACTACTGCACAAGAAATCACATCAATTTTTTTGAAACATAAAGATGTGGAAATGTATAATACTATGAAAAAAAAAAAAAAAACATGTCTTTAAAAGGTTGCTGCATGGGAGCTTTTACTAGAGAACACCCTCCCAGTGAACCTGTATACTGTGACTGCTAATAAAGACTAACACAAAGATGGGGGAAGGGCTTCCTTAACGCATCTTGTACTCCAAAGTCTTTGACATCTCACACAGCTGACCCCTGAAGTCTACATCAACGGCAAAGTCCAGGTCCCTCTGCAAGAGAGAACACAGGTCAGAATTAGGGAGACTAAGTAGACTAAGAAGGACCTGCTTCGTCCACTTACATTGTTCTTGACGTTTGGCTTCATGCTTAAGGTGCCGAAGATTTCTTCTCCGGTCTTTACGGTCAGGTAGTCGTCCAGGTAAAAAACTGTCTGCTTCCAGTGGGTGTAAGGAGACTCTGGGCCTGGAAGCACAAAGATAAACCACCTGAATGTTACCTACTGGAAACTCAAGAATAATTGTTCCCCTATTCGTTAGGCACCTAACGAATAGGGGAAAAAAGCCTGGTGTCAGCTATAGGTGCAGAGGGAAAAATTAAGATGATGTAGAGAATTACAATTCCTGGGAATTCTGAATCGATTCAAAATGCTCAAGAATCGATTATTCTAATTACTTTGTAAGATTATAGTGTGAATAACTCTGATTTTTTTTTTAAATTAAGAAAAAGCCAGGGAGCTAAGCTAACTTGATGCTAATAATTGAAGTAACAGAATTTATGCACAAACCTATTTTTGTCTAAATATAAGCTGAAGAAATTTGATGCAGCATGGAACCTTATAAATAAATGTGCATTTGTTTACTGAGGTTTTCTTAAGGTATTTGCTACTTTAAATGAACATTTATTATCATTGTGGCTGTATACGGGGCGACTGTGGGTAGAATAGTCATCTTGTGATCGGAAGGTTTTAGGTTCAACTCCAGCTTCCTCCTGCCACACGTTGATATGCCTCTGGGCATTGCTTACTGATCTGCATATATAAACATGTGAGCATTTGTGAGTGCAAATGGGTGAATGTGACTCTAGTGAAAAGTGCTGTGAGTGGTCAAAATGATTGCAAAAGTGCAATACAAGTTCAGTCCATTTATACAAAACAGACTAGGGTGTATTTGCTAATTTATTGCAAAGGAACTCTATAGTTATTGTGAGGGAATGGTATACTTCTGCGAGGTTAACACAAAAGAAAAAAAATCGCCCATGTCCTCCAGGGCGATCCGTACAACAGAATCCCACTGAAATATTATTTTAAACCAACGTGAGAAAAGTTGATTTATGTAGCGCTGATGGTCCTCTGACACTGAGATGCCCACTCTGAACCAGAGCTGCTGCTGCTTGTAGGAAATCAGTGTGACTGGGTCCTAATTCAAGTAAGGGAAAAGCCCACTGACTGGTGGAGAAGCCGATCCTCTTGTGGCAGCGAGTGAACTCTATGTTGAAGTAGGTGACCAGAGCGTGGATGTAATCGTTCCTCTTCACTTGCAGGCAGAACGGTGAGGTGAAGGTCAGGTCCTCCGCCTTCACTGTGTAAATGTCCACCTCCTAAACACAAACACAGAGCAAATATTACCCGACACGTCCGCTGACCACTTAACTTGTCTGACTACGGACGTGTCCGTGTCCACTCACCCTGATGAGACAGGAATTGGTGACCAGCTGCTTGGGGTCCACCACGTCCACCAGGGGTTCCTTTATTGCCACCTCCTTGATGCAGGACATGTCAAAGCCGTACACATTCTCCCACCCTGAGGAGGAAGCAGGTCACAGGTCACATCCAGTAAAGCTGTTTCAACCCTGACACGACTCCACAAACTTATGAGGAAACAAAAAATGACCAATAGAGCAGGAAGTAAAAGAACAACATCTGTCCTCTAAGAAAGAGCTGAAGATGTATGAAAATAGCAGCATGTAGTGACCTTTGACCCTTCAGAACAGCGATGTTAGAAAAACCAGCAGCTCGCTTGGAACACAAGAGTCTAGTAAAGAGTTCAAACTCATGGTGCCGCACCCTAATCTGTTTCAAAATGTTTCACTTTGAGACCAATCTATAGAATATTTATTGTTCCTCTTTCTGAAATAAGAGAAAATACTGAAAGTTTCCAGACTATTCTCATTTTTTTGAACCTCCAGGTTACACAGGGCACTGAAATCCTGACTGTTAGGCTCTCAGCAGTCTAAAGTCAAATAAATCTCACAACATTTTCCATATCAAATAATGGCAAGTTAAAAAAGGAAACATTCTAAGTCAAATCCAGGTTGCGTTGTTGATAGCTAACTTCTGTGCAAGAGGAAATTCTGTTGCAGTCAAACAAACAAAAAAAAACAACACTTTTTAAAATAATTTATAAACAAATAAAAATAAATCAGAGTGTTTTTTCCATGCCCAAGAAGGGGATGGGAGGTGTACTGCTGGTTCCTCCAGGTAAGTTGCAGTTCTGGAATATGACAGCACTGGAACATAACATGTTCCTGGTAGCTTCGTGTTTGATTAATTGTGTATAATTGTGCACACAGTGCAGGGTTCTCAGAAGATTAGCTTCACAGAGGTACAGGTGAAGCTGCTGCAATAACAGCTCTCAAATCACCAAGTTTGAGTGAAAGATGGCGTGTGTGATGTCTGTGCCGTGGTTCAACCCTTCAGAGGTGCAGACTGGACACGAGGCGGCCAACGCAGAGGGGCTTTTAGTGCACGCTCTGGGCCTTGTGCCCAGATCCGTCCATCAACTGTTAACTCGTCTTTCATATCACTGTTACTGATGTATAAAAAAAACTACCAATATCTACAGTAAAGAAACAAACGACACTAACCCTGGCAAAAAAGGGCCAGGGAGGGTTACCCTACATTTTTGGATCTACAATGAATAACATCCCAAGCACCGTTTGATTTTAGGGTTTCTTTTTCATTTTTTTGGCCTGCGAGTTTTGGCCCATGTGACAAAAAGTTTAGACACTCCTAATCTAAAAAGCACAACTTCTTAAACATGTTTACTATCCCCATGCATGGCTGAGTTAGGATGAATGTTGAAGGTTTGATTGTTTCTGCTGTTTCCCAGACACTAAAGACAGAGGAGACCGCTGGGCCTGTCGCAATAAACAATAAATCAATTAACATGAGGTCCACAATAAAATTAGAGTGATAATATTGCTTGGTTGTTTTCGTCGTGTGTCTCTTTCTACCAAAGAGACTGGATGACAAAAAGCTTCACTTCGGTGCATCGAGTTACTCCTTCCCCTCTCGTTTCCTTGGTAACAGCTAAACACACAGGGAGTTAAAAGCCTCAGTTTCCCTCCACTCAGGCTGACAGCGAAAACAACAAATGAACAATTTTCAACTTTCTTGTGTGGTGTCACTAACCGGCATGTGACACCACACATGAGCTCAAAATTTCACATGAACAAATTACGCTGTTCACTCGTCAGGATGAGTACAAGCGACTGTCGCCTCGCCGCCCATGCTCCATAAAAATGAATGGACATGGAGGAGCGCTGCCTCCCGTCACTGTGTGACCACTACCACCTGCCAGTTACCTGACAGGCTGCTGGTCTCAAACCACAAAGCGAAGCATAATGCTCGGTGAGGAGGAGCGCTTTGGATTCAAACTGAATGAGCGTGGTGAACATCTGAACCTGTGAACCGGTTGTAAAACAGTAGCAACTAAACAATACAAACAACATATCTGCACCTAAAATGCACCGATGATGGTTTACATTCTTGGGGAGCGACTATTGATACAATCACTGAGGTGAGGTGGCATTTCTGATATGGGTGACATGGTCAACCACAGGGTGGCATTTTGTGGGGGGCAGGCCCCTCAGCCCCTCAGCCATCAACCGGAGGATCTGAAAGTGAACAATGCCTAATGCAAACCCTAAAAACCCCCCTCCCAATTTTTTATATTTAAAAGGTCTTCCAGTTCCAGTATTAAATGTTCTTTTGAAATTAGTTTATTGACCTCTGAGAGGGTCTATTTGCAGTGTTAGACAATTTTTATGCTATTACTTAACAATGGCTTCTAAGTGACAATATTATTATTTATCGCAATAGTTTCTGGGACAATTTATCGCCCACGAGAATTTGTTACTGTGACAGGCCCAGAGACCATATGAGGAGACAAACTGGAAGCAGTTACTCACAGTGGATTTTGTAGTCCTTGTACTGCCTGTCTTCAATAGCAGTGACATACAGTGTGGCTCTGTCCGGAAAAATCAGTCCGTCTGGTTTCTGTTGGAGAGGTACAGTATTAAAAAAACCACACAGACATTAAGACCATCATTCCTAATGATACATTCAACACATTATCATCAGAAACTATCCGGATTTGGGCCAAGTGCAGTTATCCATTCATGCCAGTTGGTGTCATTGTCCACCAAAGGAAAACTACCTCCTACACCAAAAAGAATTTACTATAAAAGCCTGAAGCGATCATCGGATCCATCGGAACCGCTCTTCAACTAATTTAGGTAGAAAATCTGTAAAATGTGCCGGTTTTTTGTCCAAATTAATTAATCCATAGACTAAATGATAACATCATTTTTAGTTGCAGTCCTATCACTACAGTCTAAAATGTTCATTAAATTCATCAAAGTATCAGCCCAGCATCCCTCCCTTGTATCTTAACTTGTGCTGTCAGTCACTTAATTTTTTTTTTTTTTTTAAATCAGAATAATCCAAAGCAGATGGTGGAAAAAATTCTGAGCCTAAACTTTTTCCATCCACAGGAGGGGGTATGATTTGTGGGGTGTTGTGTATGCATCGCACCTTTAACACATAACATATAATACTACATAAAAATAACTATTTTAACCAATGGTCAGTTTATGGAAAAATGGACTCCTGGACACAGATGTTCAAAAAGTTTGTTTTGTATTTAACTCTAGTCATAAATTGTCAAGGAGGAAGAGGAATTGTGAAAAAAAAATAGCCCTTAGGTTAACGTTGTGTCCAGCACGATCCAACCCGACTAATTGAAGGCCCAACATGAATGCACTGCTGGGGGTAAATGAGTTTCTTGAAGAAGCATAATCTGGATTTTCTCCCTCTTTATCTTGGACATTACTCTGCTCCTCTTAACAAGGTTGTCGAGACCATTAACATTCCATGAAGCTGCTCTAATATTACCTTTAGTCATACCAGTTTTTCTATGCAGACAGTTCAAACACGGAAACAACAAAAACTTAGAGAACATAACACAAACAAGATGACTTCCTCCCTCAGGGTTCTCCTCTGCCCCATCATCCAATTTTCTCTGATTATAGGTGGAACAGCCCTAATAGGAGCTCCGTCTGCTACAGGTTACAAAATAAATGTATAATTCAGTACGTTTATGTCTCTGCTTAAAACAAGAAAGGTTTTATGTCAATTCAGCACTGATTTTCTGAATTGGATTGTATCGGCCGATACTAAATCTCATATCTGTATCAGAAATAAAAAAAACTGGATTGGCGCATCCTTAGAACCTTCAACTAGCAACATCCCCCTTAATACATACCAGCCATTTGTCTCTGGCATAAATGACTGTATTGAGCATGGACTCGTAAAAGAGGCAGTATCCCATCCACTCTGAGATGATGATATCAACTCCTTCCACAGGCAGCTCCACTTCCTCCACCTTCCCCTTAATGATGGTCACAACTGCAGGGAAAAGAGCACAGATTTGACCCCTGACTCCTCCTGACTCAGAGTCCAGCTGGTTTCCATGGACTCACCATCATCCAGATTGTTGGCCTTCACAATTTTCACAGCATAGTCTGAAATGCTACTGCACTCTATCTGGAAAAACAAATCCCAAGCATAGAGTTAACCTGGAGAGCCAGGCAAGTGGAGCGGCTGAAAGGGAACTGAATACATACCCCTATAACTTTCTTGGCTCCAGCTTTGGCTGCAAACATGCAGAGGATGCCCGTTCCACTGCCGACATCCAGAACCACCTTGTCCTTGAACAAGTGCTTGTTGTGGAACATGGAGTTGCGGTAAGTCAAAGTGCGAACCTCGTCTTTCAGCATCTCCTGCAGAGACGGGAGCAGTTACAGATTGGAAGGCGAAAACCATAAATCAATAGAGATTGTTGTCGTTGGGTAAATAAAAACTGAAACTTTACCTCGTGAATTCCAAAGTGGGCGTAAGAGTCAAAGTAGTAGTCCTTTGACGTCATGTCCTCTGCTGCAGGTTTGACAGAACTCTCCCCCTGAGAAACCTCAACAAAGGCAAACACAGTTACTGGCTGAAGCTGGCACAATGGATCAGACCCAAGTCTGCCACAATAAGCAATTAATCAATGAAATGCATAATAAATTAAAATGAGCTCATTCTATATTCTGATGACTAATATTTTTGAAGGCTTAATTTGTTTACAGAGGCTTCATAATCATGGTTTTGGTTTCTATGTCTTTTGTGTAAAAAGCTATTTCTTACTGGAACATAAGAAATTACATTAATTGCTGATCATTTAATTTTTAAGAAGAGCCTTAAAAAATCTAGAATAGTTAAAAGAATATTGAATTGATGGAATGGATGAATTTATCATCAAAGTAAAGATTATCTTTGAAATTGTAAACATTTTGGTAAGGAGTGTAAAATTGTTGAGGATGATCTGAATTGAAAAGGTCTGGCTTTACAAAAGCAACCTACTCCTATAATGACAGTTTTTGTTTTCTTGAGAAAGATTCATTCTGAGATTATTAAAGCCACACATTCAGAAAAGCAACATGAGAGAAAAAGATGTACTACATTCTGGGTGGCATCTCATCATGGTGGAGGGGTCTGAGTGTCCCAGTGATCCCAGGAGCTATGCTGCCTGGGGGCTTCATGCCCCTGGTAGGGTCACCCACTTATGATGAGCAAAACTGTTGGAAACAGTGTTTCCTTGCCGGTACACGGGTCACCGGGGCCACACTCTGCACACTCTGGAACCAGGCCGGGCACAGCCCATAGAGGAGACATGGGTCCCTCTTCATTTGGGCTCTCCACCTGTGAAAGGGGCCAAAAGGGTCAGGTGCCATGAGGGATGGATGGTAGCTGAGTGTGGGGACCTTTACGATCCTCAGTTGCAGAAGCTGGCTATTGGGATGTGGAATGTCACCTCTGTGGTGGAGAAGGAGCCTGAACTGGTGAGTGAGGTTGAGAGGTTCTGGCGAGAAATAGTCAACCTCACCTCAACGCATGGCTCTGGTTCTGGTACCGGTCTCCTTGAGAGAGGCTGGACACTCTTCCACTCTGGAGTTGCCATGATGAGAGGCACCGAGCAGGAGTGGGCATACTTGTTGCCGGTACCTTGAGGTTTACTCCAATGAAACAAGAGGGTAGTCTCCCTCCGCCTACGAGTGGGGGGACGGGTTCTGATTGTGTTTATGTAGATTGTAGCTATGGTAACAAAACAATCTAACTATGAATAATGTTCTTTGCACTTTTACAAAGTAAACTTGCCAGCTCCATAAAATCACAATTTTAAAAAATTTGAATCTATCTATGCTGAAATCATTAAGTCCAATTTAACAGAATTGACATTCTCAATAGACAAATGTTAAATTTCTGTAGCTGTGGTCTGTGTTAAAATTAATTAATTAATTAATACTTATTTTAATTGGGGTTTTTTATTATTATTATTTGTTGTTTTTAAGATTCTATAATTGTAGGTTTAAGAATTGTTGTTAATGTCTTCCAGTAACATAATTATCCAGTAATATTTTTACCTTTCCTGTCAACTTAACATCTTAACACAGAAACACGGTGGACAGAATCAGTGCCCCGACCTCCGGGCCTAGCAAGTTTTCTGGGGGGAAACCCTGCAGTTCTAACAATCGCGGGTGGGGGTTGGGGGGAGGGGACCTCCCATGCCTGCTCTTTCCAGCTACGAGCTGTAACTACTTCGAACACCGGCAAACTTTTCTCTGAACCTAATTGTTACTCTCGGAAAGACATGCCGAACAAAAAACGGACAAGCTATATACAGTTCCCAGGAGAAGAGTAAATGTGTTCGCTGAATGGTGTGGGCTTTGGTTCCCAGGTGAATAAAGAACCAGCGGAGATGAACGCAGCATCCCTTTATAAGCGGCTAGTTCAATTAGCTCCAGATGCTAACACGTTGGAGCCCATGCGGTCCAACCGGCTGAGGCACTGTACCAGCTGAGGGAAAAAAATCATCCGCTCTCCACTCACATCTACATTAACCGCCCAATAAAAAAACACCTTATTGAGTGTTTACATGATTTTTTTGGTATCTTTTTCAACTGCGACAGAAATGAATGACTAAAGGCATCATTACTAAACGTTGACGCCGATATAAAATGGACGCTTTGCTGCTCGTTAACTACTAGGCCGAATCTGAAAACAAGTAGAGACCGAAACACATATTGCTAATTCTGTTGTAGATTCTGGTATGGTGTGAGTGAATCTAACAGAGCTGTGAAAGTCAGTTGTCGTGTTTTCTCCGCTAAGATCTTACCTCCATCCTCTCTGCTGGCGCGGCCATTTCGATCTTCTGCTGAACGTAGTTGGCTTCTTCCTCTACTATTTCCCTTTCCTCTGAACTGTTCCAACCGTCCTCTGTCAGGAGCTTACTGACACCTACCGGCAGTTCTCTGCTTAACAACCACAGAAGGAAGGAAGAAAGGATTGTCCTTGCTGTAATTCCTGAGGAGTGTGATACTGTGTTTGATTGTGTAACAAATTAAATCTGTGAACCAAGGTTTATGCTCTTACTTGGTTTATGTGTTGTTAATTAACAACACAATTCTGAGAGCCCCTTAGAATTGCGTTGTTAAGTTAAGTCCTTTTTATTGGTAACTGACAGCTTTACCAATTTACCATTGGTAAAGCTTGTTTTCTTTTACTTGTTAGAATAAAAAAAATTCCCATGCCTTTTTAATGTGAACTTTTTATCACAGTATGTAAAGGTCACATTCCAGACCCAGTGAAATTTTCCATTATCTTAACTGTTACACAAAACTTGACCTACTAATCCTCAGAACCAGAACCAAACATGGGGAAGCAAATAGCATTCAGTTTTATCCTCCTCTAATTGGTGCTGTATTGCTTTCCCCTCCTGAGATGCTGGATAGTGGACCAGAATCGCCTTGAAGCCGTGTGGAAGTCTTTCACTTGGCCTCTCCGAACTCTTCCCACGCCTGAGTTTTTGCCTCAACAACCACCTGAGCTGAATGCCACTTGAACTGCTGGTACCCATCAGCTGCTTGTAGGGTCCCACAGCCCAAACAGGCCCGATCTGACTCCTTCTTCAGCCTGACAGCATCTTTCACCGAAGGTGTCCACCAGTGGGCTCGAGGGTTGGCGCCACGACAGGCATAGACAACCTTGAAGAAGTGGTGAACAGATGCTGAAAAGGTGCCAAGGTTGAGATTTGACAATATACCAAGGGCAATCAGTCTCTGCAAGTGGGATGCCCTCTCCACTACTTTTTAACTTATATACATGTATAATTTAAATCAATTCTGAATATGCGATCCATCCATTGGCTATATCTGCTTATTCTAGCAGGGCTGCAAGGGGCTACTGTCTATTCTATCGAAAGCAGTCTGTTTTTAACATGCTTTATGTTGGCATGCGAGCAAGATTTTTAAAAAGGGGATAGGTCATGTTCAAGGCTTCTTTAACTCTTCCATGTCTTATCACGACCCTCTGGAGAAGCGCAGAAAATGTTGCAGTCAGCTAGCAGGGAAGCAGGGTTGTTGTCCTGTCAGACCATCACATTCCGAAACAAAGCAATAAAGACCTTGTAAATGCACACTTGGGTCAGTGCAACACTGCTGACTGAGTAAAAAACACAGACTAAAAAACTTGTGGGGTCTAAATGATTCCATATCTGAAGACTGTGGGAGGGATAATGATATCTGTAGGTAGATTTCCCCCAGGGACAAAAGAGATTGTGATCTGTTTAATGTACTTTTAAAAAGTACTTAACATTTTTAAAACACGTATTAAAGACTCAAATTACTCAACCGTCAAGCCTGAATAAGTAAATAAATAAATGTTTCTCATAGTCTGAGAACAAATAGGAATACATAACAAAACAAAAACGTATTTAAAAACAAGATTCCATACTATTTGAACTATGGTACCTGGAAGTGCCCTCAAATCCTGCTAAGACCCCAAAGAACTTTTGACCGGCTCTGGGAATACCCATATAGTTTAAACTAAGGGGTACATGTAAGTGCTTCCCTCAGCTTTAAGAGCTGTCCATCATCGTGCCCCGTGGTCTGTTAGCAGCGTGCACGTCCACGGCTGCGTCGCGCGGCCACGTTGTTTTGCTGTCACGAGCCTTCCGACCGTGAGTGGAAGCTGGTGAATTACAACGAACACCACATTGAGGTCAACACTTACGACAACAAAAACAGGCAGTACCGCAGATTTCTATCGTTCCGTGGCAAGGTAAAACCTGCCGAGTTATTCAGGTCAGCTGGTGATATTTTGCTGTTTTTGGATGATATAGCTAGCCAGCTAGCTGTTGAACTAGCTTAACGGTCCGCGCGAGTCGAAGAAACTTAACATCATTTTCCAGTCGACATTCATACCAACACGCCTGTCTGCTTTCATCTCCAAGACATCCAACTAGTGGACATTTTTAAGCTCAACGGCTTGTTCTTCTAGGTGTTGCGCGTCACTTCTAGCCCGAGTGAGGTAAGGTTTGAATGAAATAACGTTAGCTTGTCATAGCTAGCGGAAACAAGCCAGCTAACAAGGAAAGCGTTAACCTGTCTCACTGCTGGACGCTTCCTCTCCGTCCAGTGAATGTAGCAAATGCTACTTGGACTAGCCGCCGTCAAACATACAGTCTGTAGTTGGACAAACGTTATTTGCCGAATTGTGAGGAGCGACTGGACGTGCAAATTAACTAGCTCCTTCTGAACGTTAAGTTGGCCATCTTCCACTCCAGTCCAGCGTGAAAGGCTGTCCAGCATCGGCTTGTTTTTCCAGAGAAGGCCGGAGTGAGGAAAGGAATCTGCAAAAATGCCGGCTGTGTCGAAGGGAGACGGAATGCGCGGATTAGCCGTTTTCATCTCGGACATTAGAAACTGTAAGTGGCTTTACTTTGATCTGCTTGCTGATATGTTTCATTTAATCCCGACCGCACAGGTTTCCACTTCAGTTGGTTGGTTTTACGGAGACTCAGTGAAGTGACGTGGTGTCACATTACTCCACACACTGTAACTATGCTCAGATGTTACTTTAAAAGTAACCTTTATACAGCCACACCTGTCGCTTAATGCAGTCTAATGCTTCAGTGTAATTGAAAGGCTCTTGATTTTCTGAGTTTCTAAAACATCCGAGTCAGCATTTTTTTAAGCTGATAGCTGCCGCCTTGAAGCATTACAGCATTAGCATCCCGTGTCAGGTGTGTTTTTAGGGAATGAAGGATTGAACACCCCGACATGACATTCCCCTCAATTAATTAAGATGCTGCTGAGCTCAACCCATCACAATTTTATAAAAAAAAAAAAAAAAAAAAAAAAAAAAATGCTAATACATGTTCCAGGGTTTGGGACAAAGTATCTATCCACAAAATGTAATTCAGTTTAGTTTATTTAATGCCAGTTTAGAACGAACATGGTCTCTAGGCACTTAGCAAAAAATTCTCTCAATTCAATCACATATATATCCCATTGATCCTACTTATCAAACAGAACATGTTCATGTAGAGTATATCACAAGTTGTTAATTTTTTCCTAAATGATTTCCACATAAATAACAATATTTATTTCTAAACAAAGACATAGGTGATATTTATAATTGCTGTTGGTGTCCTAAAATAGCTTTTAGCATGAGATTAGCCTCATCCAGTTGTGCCTAATTGCGTTCTGTTTTAAACACAACTAAATTATATAAAATTCTGGCCTGGACTTGGACATCCCTAGCCTGCTTCAGGCAGTGAGCATTACTGATGTAAACATTAGCCCCTATGTATAATCCATGTTGTTGGAAAAGTCTGTTTGAACTGAGAGATTCCAAATGATTCCTACATTATCTCATGACTGAATTTGATTGAAATGTGTAAATTGGAGCAGCCTGAAGCAATCATGGTAAAAAAAAAAAAAAAAAAAAGGTTCATTCACCCATCAACAAAAACATCCAATTTTTAGAACGTAACGGGTCAATCGGCAGTCATGAGGAGTGGAGCACAAACTGTGCAATTCTGGTTTCCACAGCATTTATCAGAGCTAGGAAACATAGTTTCAGGATAATTGAGGCAATTGATGATAAATGCAATATTATGAAAAACGTGAGGATTGATAATTATTTCAAACAACATTGTCGTAGTTACTTGCAGTAGTTTATTATGAAACTACATTTCAAACAACAATTGCTTGTCGTTTTCTACATCATCTCTGGTGCTCATTGCCATTTGTTTTCATTTATTTTCTTTGAGCAGTGATTTGCTATTGTCTGACTTTTGTAAAATATTCTATATTTGTATCTGTGTATGCTGTGTATGTGTGTATATGTATATATATTCAGATTAAACATAGTAATAGTCTGTTTTTGCTAGGTGAATTCTTTGCAATCCAAGGCTCAGAATTTTTATAAAATAAGCTAAAATGTCTCTAAGCAATCTGATTTCTCATTAACTCTAACACTGTTTTTACCAAAGGCATATTTTGGGAGGCTCTTGGTGGCTTTTGCACAACAGTGTACCTGCGTATTATTTACCTTACATTGGCTCTTTGACTTAGCTAAGGTTGTTGACTCCTGTCATTGGGATTTTTGATTAGCTGTGGGAAATAGAAACATGACTTTGATGTTCTGAGGCTTGTTCTCTTGTAAAATGTTATGAAAAACATTGTCATTGAATCCGAGTTGTTCAGTAAATAAGATTCCCTGAAACTTATCTGAAGCCTGGCTTAGATTGACTTATAATGAGACTAAGGGTTGGTAAGCTAACAGATTTAAAGTGAATATTTGTTGTGATAACACTGATACAAATAGTATTTTGACTGAAATTCCCAAGTACCCATTTGTGAAACTGGTGCTTTACTTTTACAGAGAAAACACATTGTGTTCTTTTCTAGCTGAAAGAATAAGAACCTCACACACTGGGCACCACTGCCAGCTAGCATAGCCGTGACAGCCATTGTTATATTTTGGAGGGATTTCAAAATATAAAGCCCCAGAATGCTAGCATCCGAGAATGCTAGCATTCACATTCTGGGATGTGTTCTGCATTTTCTGTAATTTTAAAAACTGGTCACTTTGTACTCAAGAAGTGATGATTTAAAAATGTTTGAGCTTTATTCTTGAATGCAAGAGATTTCATTTGTAACCAGATTCCTCATGGCTACCTTTCTGATAATGAAACTGTGGTACATTCTTCCATCTCTCAGGTAAGAGCAAGGAGGCTGAAATCAAACGGATAAATAAGGAGCTGGCCAACATCCGCTCCAAGTTCAAAGGTGACAAGGCTCTGGATGGTTACAGTAAGAAGAAATATGTCTGCAAGCTGCTCTTCATCTTCCTGCTGGGCCATGATATTGATTTTGGACACATGGAGGCAGTCAATTTGCTTAGCTCCAACAAGTACACAGAGAAACAGATCGTAAGTCCTTTGTTGTTATTTTCCTGTCATTTTGACATCAAGAGCAGAAATTTTCAATTACACAGACGGACTAAAACCCTAGAACGGTGCGGCTGCAGGGAAGTTTTATGTTTGTCACCAGCATAAAGTTAAAACTTTCTGTGGAAACATTTTGTTTAAGAATGAGTTTAGTAATTTTTATGGAAGATTGGTTACAATTTGATGTTTAGTTGTGATAGCCATTGTGAAGAAACCTTAACAACTGCAGTTTTTTACACCAAATTAATGATTGGTGATTGAGATACATAAGCAACACATAATGTGGTTTGTGCTCGAATGTACAAGTTAAACTGCTTGTTTGTGTCCATTTCCTAATTCGGTTCTGGACCGTTTTCCCAGGAACAGGAAGTGTTGAGTAGACAGAAAAAGGATGAGTCACATCCATCTCATTGGTGGATTGGGTTTTGTCCACCATAGTAAATCACTGTTCAGGAAATGTGGAAACTATCCATGCATTATAAACAATATTATTGCAGGACAAACTAGTACTTGAAAATTTGAATTGATGTATCATCAATATTTTTTTAAGTAAAGGGATTCTAAAAGATAATCCATCTGTCTTTATTAGTTGTTTCGTTAAGAAGACTTTTGGGTTAAAGTGTTCTAGTACAAAAGTGTGTTAACTTTTGGGTTAGAACACAAAAGTGTTCATAGCATTTCTTTGCATGAAATGCTATGATTGGCTCTGTGTAGCCACAGCCAGGTTTTAATACTATTATTATTATTAATTTTTGTTGTGTGCTATGGTGGGACAAGCACATTTCTTCCCCTTTGGGGATCAATAAAGTATGATCTTATTATCAATAATAACTCTAAAATTAATAATAGCTACTAAAGAAAATAAACAATGAAATGAGTTACTTTTAAAAATATGATTACAATTTGTTTAAGCTACTATTGACAGCATAATTCAGATTATTATATTTCTGCCAACAGATGATGATGACCTAAGGCATATCGATACCAACTACTTTATGCTTGATGAGGATGTTGATTTCAGTCCAGCCCACAAATGAGTTCATTAAAAAATAAATGAAATCAGTAAGACGTACCTATTAAAGCTTCAATATTTAACTTTTATAGAAAATGGTTTTCACATATTTATTAAAACTATCACTAAGACCCTCTTCCTGGCTCTTATTTGTTGCTTTAAGTTAGAACTGAGAGAAGGCAGAGGAGCTTGATTTTTTTTTTTCACGGATTATCTGTCTCACCATAGTGTCACGACATGGTGACAGTTTCAACAAATGTATAAAAGACTTTTTTCTAATATTTACATACTGCAGCATTGAACTGTCTTTATTCGTATGCTGTTTATATATTAGCTTGTGGTGGCAAGATGATTTAGTTGGATAGCCTTGCCTTAAAGTTTTGTTTTCTACTTATCTAGGGCAAAGTTTAGTCCTAGTTTAGGGTTGCAGACCTTGAAATAGAGTTGTGTTTTCAGATGAGATATGGTTCTTCACCATCTGAGTACCATCAATCTATTTGGGAATATTCCATTATAGAAAAGTATGCCTGTAAATAAAGATATTAAGACACCTGGAGGAACCAAAGGTTTATTTTATAAACCAGAGCAGTTACCAGTTACTATCTATGTACGATCTCAGAAAATGGAATTGAATATCTAAGGTAACTTAAGCTGCTTTTCTGCTGGCAAGTTGTGCACTAAGCAGTTAATGTGCAGTGCGGTTCTAACCCAGGTAGTGAACTTTTCCATTATACTCTCTGTTCCTCACTGGCAGGCCATGAGCGCAGCAGTTATGGTCAACTCTGCTGACGTTTGTAGAGACTCAGCCATGGAGAACCCCGAGATTGTGCTTCTGATGGACTCAAATAAAAAAATAGATAATAATAATAATAAAAACGAGTCTATCCAAGAGCTGTTGTTACACTGAACACAGCAAATCCATCTAAAACCTGAACTTTATTTATTTATTCATTCATTCATTCCTAACAGTCCAGTTGTTCAGGTGTTTCTTTGAGAGTTGCTATTTTTTTTAAATTTTGTTATGCTTTATTTTTGACATTAAGAGGAATTCTGAATTATGAAATAAACCCAAATATTTCATTTATTTTTATTGAAATTATTGCTGGACCAAACATAATGATAAAGACTCAGATCAGCTGATTATTTCTCTATGTATTTAAATATAATTACATTATGGCACTTTATTTTTTTTTTATGTCCAACCTTTTGGATTTAGACAGTGCAGTCAAAAGGTGTAAACCAATAGCCGTGCTTTAACTTTATTTATTTTTAATCCAATGGAAAAAGGAAAATTCACATCACTAGATAATTATTATGTAGTTCTTACATTGTAGGCGCTAAACTGCAGCTGTGTCAGAAAGCTGACCACAGAGGCCCAGTTTCTCTCTTCTTCATTGCTGTTCATTCTGCAAAGAGACAAGCTGCTAGCAGCGCTGTTAAATCATGATCATTCCTCTCCAAAACTTAATGCATGTGTTAACTCCTGTATTACCAATGGGTTAAAGGAAATGTAGTAAATTAATTATGGTGTCAATTGCTATCATGGAGGAAAAAAATTGTTTAAACATGATAGTTATCTTGTCTAAACGTGATGCGTATCTTGTATACAATTTCGTTTATACAAGGAGGTGGTGGTAGTATGCTTTTTGTTCAGGCATAAAGAAGGTTTGTACAGTGGCTAACAGGAGTTGGTCAAGTTTTCCTTCATGCTTGGTCTAAATATGGAGAGATACTGATGCTCTTTTGCATTGTGGTTGAAACCGTTATTAGTATGCACACTCTGAGCAGGATCCTAAACAGAATGGGACGGCACAGAACTTGAGAAGGAAAAAATGACCTTTTGAGGTTCTTGATGTGAAAATGAAAAAGCAAACGCACACACTGCTTCCTATAACTTCCCAGTCACATACAGAACCTCTCATCAGCCCTTCCCTTGGGAATTTTCCACTAGGCTTATGACAAAAGCCTCAAAAAACAGAATTTGTCCAGAGGGGTTGTTAACTTTATGAGCTGATAACTATGACTCAGCTACTTTGGTCTAAACTGTCTTATCAAAATATTGTCTAGAGACATTTATCATTTCAAAAAATATGAACAGACTTTGCCAACCTGAGATGGACCAAAAAATGGTCTGGCCCATGGACTAAATCAACTAATTTAGTAATCAGTTAATTAACAAGAGTTTACAGACTCAAGAAGAAGTGCGCTTGCCAAAAGATTAACACACTCAGAGCAGAAATTAAGCCAAAACTGTAGAAAATATATTTACATTTTGCATTTAAGATAAGAAAAAAAAAAAAACACCCAGTCTGAAAATACAATTTAGCCAAAACCCAAGTGGCAGCTTTAGCTTCACCTGGTTCACATTCACTAAATGAATGCTGAATCACATTTTATGCAATAACATGTTTATGTTCCTTTAAATTAGAAAATGACCATTTGTGTATTTCTTTTAATTTCTAATATTGTATAAAAAAGTTTAATTGGTGAAATGAAAAATCTGCCATTTTTAAAAATTATTTATCAGAATAACCAATTTACTAAAGTAATTGTTAGTTGCAGCCCTAAACTTGAATGGTCATCTGCTGTGTCTCTCTCTGCAGGGCTATCTGTTTATCTCAGTGCTGGTGAACAGCAACAGTGAGCTGATCCGTTTGATCAATAATGCCATCAAGAATGACCTGTCCAGCCGTAATCCAACCTTCATGTGCCTGGCACTTCACTGCATCGCCAACGTGGGCAGCCGGGAGATGGCCGAGGCCTTTGCCAGTGAGATCCCTCGCATCTTGGTGGCTGGGTGAGTCTGGTTAAGGGTGGGACATGGGAGGAAGCTGAAATAAACTGAAATGTTTGGTTGTCCTAGTACAATTGACTTTTTTGAGATTTACATCATGTTATGATGTTATTCCTCACCAAAAACACATCTGGTTGATTCTCCCTCCTCCCTGGAACTACAGTTTCCGAACTTCTGCCTCACACAGCACCCCTCCAACGCAACTCTCCCAGATAGCTCCTTCAGTCTAGCGCAGCAATTAGCAAACTCCTGGTGGAACCACGTATCTGCTGAGCTGATTATGTAAGCTACTTCTCAGCACAAAGTTGGTTAAAAAAAATGCTACGGGTTTAATAGGAGTGATGTTGTGATGACTTCCTGAAGGTTTCAGAAAGAGCAGGAGTTTTTAAAGAGACAGGCCCAATTTAAAGACACTAAACTACAAAGTCAAAGGTGGAGTTGTTCTTCCTGTAGACATACTGATCTGGATCCACAGTGACGTCAATGGAGTCTTTAATGTGGGTCATGATTAGCCTCTCGAAGCACTTCATGACTACCGATGTTGAGGTCAGTCAGTAGTCACTCAGGCCTGTCACTGTGGAGCACTTGAGCACAGAGACAATAGTAGCGGTCTTTATGCAGGTGGGGACTTCACCTGCATAAAGGTGAAGTCCCAACCTTTATGCAGGTGGGGACACCTCACTGTCACTGGCGACCTCACTGTCACCAGTGACAGTGAGGTGTTGAAGATGTCCACAAACACCTCTGACAGCTGATGTACTCAGTCCCTCAGTACCAGCCCTGGGATGTAGTCGGGGCTTTCAGCCTTATGGGAGTTGATTCCCTGGAGGTTCTTCCTCACATCTGCTGTGGTCACACAGAGGGGCGTGTCGTCAGGTGCTGAGGGGGTGTTAGGATCCTCAAAGGGGGCATAGAACTTATTGAGTGCATCTGGCAGTGAGGGTTCCCTTGAGCATTGTGCATCCCTGGTGTTGTAGTTTGTGATGCACTTGATGCCCTTCCATATGTGCTGGGGGTCGTGGGTGGTGAAGTGACCTTGAATTAAACAAAATGTCTGGATCCCAGTTTCAGACCTTAGAAGAACAGAGTGGTGGATCCTTTAGGAGTCAGGTGGTTTAGAAGAAGTAAAGGCTGAGGTGTAGGCACTAAAAAGAGAAGACCGAGGAGAACATGTTCATTCTTTCCATCCATAAATTTGAGAAACTCATGTCCAGACATTTCTTCATAGGTGTTTTGTGACTGCAGTGAAGGAATGGTAGAGTGGGGCAGAGGGAATGATGGTTTGACGTTTTGCCAGTTTGTTTTGGAATAGTTTATTCCTGATACGTGGAGGGTTGCATCCTAATCGGATGTCCTTGAGGCTGTTTTTCTGAAGCAGTTATCACATTGTTCTTGTTGATAAAATGAAAAGGGTTTGCAGTGAGTAGCTTTATCCCATGTTTTTTAAGATGGTGTCCGCCTCTTCCAAAGAGGTGAAAATGCTGCCAAAAAATCCTGCGGTTATTGAAGAAGGTCACTGAGCTGGAAGAGCACGCTTTATTCAGCCGTTTGTTTATGATGAGCAATCTGTAGTAATTTTTGTCTCCCCATCGAGTTGATGAAGTTGGACCACTGAGAAACAACTTCGTTTTTAGATTTCCAGTAGTGTTCAGAAGAGTGGTAAAGTCCTTTTTCAGAATCTCTGATCTTTGTTTGGCCAGATCATTAGTACGGATATGTACAACTAGAGTCAATATTTGGCTGATCAGTGGCTAGAGAGAGTATTTTCTCTGTTATATCAGACACTGTGTCATTGGGGGAGAAAATTACTCTCGTCTTCTTGGCATTGCAAAAAATAACTAATTAAATTTTCTGTCTCTTTTCTGACAATGAGCACTTTTGGCATTTCTTTCGTTTTCTTGGTGTTTACTTTGGGGGGTGGATGTGCTAATCTTGCATCAAATGTTTGAAGCGAGGTTTTCCTCAGAGGTAAAGCAAGGTCATTTTATTTATATAGCACATTTTCAGCAACAATGCAGTTAAAAGTGCTTTATATGAGTTAGATGAAATACAAACAAAATAATAGAAAAGCAAGAGAAAAATAAAAGTATACTACATACTGGTTCCCCATTGTCAACTTCGACCGGCAGATGCTCTGCGTTGAGGGAAGGAGGCGAGGCAACAAAATGCAGTTGAGAGGGATTTATTTTTGAGCTGCAGGTCAAACCGACACCCATCACCCAGCGAGACAAAGAAGCTCGCTTTTATATTTTGGGCAATTCCAACACTCACCAGGTGGAGGGGTGGCAAAACAAATAATTAATTTACACAAACCTAACACAAAATAAATGGTACCAATAAATATTTACATGCAAGCAAATCATTAGAACTAAACTAATATAAAGTCAATCAAAGGTTACATTTAACTTAATATACCTCCTCAGAGCATTACCCTTCTTAATTGAAAATGGTATACTCCAGGAGCTTTCAGCTGCACCTGGAGTTCCCTTTACTGCTCCACCCTGCCAAGGAGACACACCCTGACATGCATTCAAACAATTAGCAACTCAAATTAAAACAATAGAAATCAGAAACAAAATGACATTTCACCCACCCTCTACCTATACAGAAAGGATGGCCAGTCCCTCTGCCTGAAAGAATGTTTAAATGTCAATGTAACTGAAATAAAGAACTAAA
>CAEGAE010055253.1:0-20525 GCA_903067095.1 Girardinus metallicus | reverse complement strand
TTGTTGGGCGAATTCGCCGCTGCGATTTCCTCCTCATCAGTGAAAGAAAGTGCTGGCAAATTAAGTAAGGATGATGAAAAGGGCCGGAGGAGAAACATTTTTCTTAGAGTACTTGAAATACAGCCAATAAAACAGGAAGTACCCCAGCCCTATCAGATGCAGCTTCCGGTTGTCGTGAAAAAGGTCTATTAAAGGAGTATTTGAATGTTTCTTTAAGAACACTGCACTTGTTTACCTCTATTTCAATATTTTGCATGTCTATCTAAACTGGCCGGACATCAACTGGACAATTCTTCATCAGAAAACAGAGGATATTTAAAAAACACAGTTTGAGATTCATGAAACTTCAGTTCCAAATTTGAAAAGCAACATACCACTTATCAATCTCCGCTTACAACTCATTATAACTCCTAATCAGCTATAATGGGATCAATATTTTTGGTTATGTTCTTATGTTTCTAATAAGTTACAAGGAAAACAGCATTGGATTGGACTCTGTTGGCAGGGTGGGAGAGTGTTTGGTGTGTGGAGGCAGAAACATGGATGCCAATTATTCAGGGCACCAATTATGCAAAAACCGCCACTGCTAATGCAAAAAACATGATTTGAAATCAACAGGAAAAGGTGGTAGAAGTGATCGCTTATATCTACACTGCAAAAGATAGTCTTCTCAACACAAATGTAAAAATATGGAAAACAAAACTTTTTTTCCAGTGAAAAAAATCTGCCAAAGGGAATAGGACTTATAATCAATGTCCGTTAACTACTGACTTAAAACAAACTCTTATATCTTGTAGAAAAGTTAGTTTTTCCATATTTCAAGCCACGATACCATAATATTTGCACAAGAAACGAGACAAAAACACAAAAATACTAAGCAACACAGTTAAAACATGTAAAAACTGTGAAGTGATAACTGTCTTTATTTCTTAGGATTCTGCTGTTATTAACATCTATATTTATCCTGTGTATCTTTGTAAAACCTCACAGAAGCATCAGGTCCATATTTTTTCCTTCCCTCACTCCCTTTATTTCTCTTTTATGTGAGCAGAGAGTAGCAGGGTCACCGGAGGCGCTGCCCTTCTGCGAGTCTGTGTGTTTGTGTCCACAGAGAAGGTACTCAGATGCTTCATTTTCCTACTAAAACTTGTGTTGTAGCTGCTGGATCACACGAGTGTCCCTCTCATTACAAATTAAAGTCCTAAATGAGAACACACGAACACTAACTGGCCCCTTTCGTTCCATTAAGTTACTTCAGAAAGCAGTCCCAGTTTTTGTACCATCCCATTTTTCTCGCCATAATCATTCGTGAAGTTGTAAATCCCCGTAGTTAAGCCGGGTTTTCCTCAGCGCGAGAATAAAGGCTAATGCCGCGCCGATGCAGCTTGGCTGGATCGGTGATGAATTTCGTGGATTGGCAGGTCGACAATAGCCAAAACCCATCTGCTAAAACTCTGCATGCACCAGAAAATTCAAGTATCTTTTCCATAGGAGGGCATTCTGCCAGTCGTCTAAGCCGAGCAGCTGTAAAGACGTGGTGAATCCGCAACGCCACACGTCTTTGTCCTTTGACCAATCGCCTGCTTGAGTTTTCTCTACATTTTTAGGACAATGCTAAAGATACTTCACATTTTGAGTCGGGCCGAACAGCAGGAGACAAAACATCCAACCCCTCCTCTCACTTTCATCTGGATCTCTACCCCCACCTCTCATTTTACTTTCTCTCTCCCTCCACCTTCTTTCATCATGTGAAGAGGGAGGGAAAGCCCTCCTGGCCATTTCTACAACCCGGCTACCCCCCAATCCTCCCTCCTTCTCTTCTTTTGCCCATCAGGTCCAAAGAGAGCTTCTCAAACAACACCTTGCACCTACACACATACACAACCAGACACATGCACACACAGAGATCCTCTTCACCCCCGCCTCTTTCGCGTGCACACATACTTTCATTTTCTGTGCCCTACACTTCAAACACATGAAAGGATGCTCTGCGGGGACCAAGGCTAAAGGGAGAGTTGGCAGTAAGGAAAAGGAGGAGGAAGTGGAGGAGGAGAAGGGGTGCTGGAGAGGGAGATGTATAGGAGACACGAGGGGCCCAAGGGGAGTTGGGAGGAAGGGGTCACTGGGGGCTTATTTGAGACCAGGTCAATGTCAAGGAGGGCTCTGCCGGACAATTCATGTCAACCTCTTGAGAGACAAAACATCCATCTCTCCTGTCTCATCGTCTGTCTAACAGTGTCAGTTTCTTATCAAGATCCACCTGTTAATTAGAGAAGAGGAAGTCTAATAACGTGTCTCGTAAATAAACTAATAAATTGTCCTCAGGTATCTTGAGGAAGTTGCCCAGTGTGCCGCCTAGGGCTCCTCCAGGATGCGAGGACGCAGACTGCGTCTCACTGTGCAGAAGTTTTTACCGAGAACTTATCCTCAAGCTCGCAGTCGAACAGTTCCTATCGAAAGCATTGATACTGTGTAACTTTTCCCATTTTTGTCACGTTAAAACCACAAACATCATCATGTTTTATTGGGATTTTAAGCAGCAAACGCAACATAATGCATAACTGTGAAGTGGGAGGAAAATGACTGACGCTTTTTAAATCTTATTTTTTACAAACAAAAAAACTCACAGCATTTGTATTCAGCCTCCGGAGTCGATCCTTTGTAGAGCTACGTTTTTCTAATGTTCGCCAACAAACCTCTGAGGGTTTTACGGAACGGTTGCATTTATAACAAGATTAAATTACGCTCAGGTCAACTTTATTTACTAATCAAGTGACTTCTGAACTGATTGCAACGGGTTTTATAGTGCGGTATCAAAGTAAAGTCTCAACACGAATGAATGCCCCAAATTTTGCATTTCTACTTGTAAACAATTTTAATTTATCTTCACAATTATGCACTACTTTGTGGTGGTAGTTCGCATAAAACCCCCACAAACTGAAGTCTGTAGTTTTATTGTGACAAAATCTCAAAAGTTCAAGAAAAACCTTTTTTTTTTTTTTTAAAGTGAAATAAATGTTTGCAGGACAAAAGATAATGTTTAAAAACTATCTGTATTCCTACACTATGGAAACAAAAGCAGGGGAGCCCCAGAGGGCCTGGATAAAAACTGTCAAGGCTTCTGGGAAAGGAAGCCAGCGATTAGACCAAGCCATAAAACCCTCATAATGTGACGCATTTTCCCAGTAAATCCTCTACGACACAGGGAAAAGGCAATTAAAGCATTTACAGGCCTTCCCCTCTAGATCTGCAGCCAGCAATTAAAAATCAGTACTAATTAAATAAAAATTAAAGTAGATTGACAACAATTCGGCCAAAAAAGCAACAGAATTTTTGCCGAGTGAAAACATTTCATAAAACCTGTGAAATCTGACGGCTGGGTCTACAGAGGACTTCAAGGAAAATGGTGACGTGTAATGATGGGAAGGTGAGAATCCAAACAAGTAAGAAAAAAAAAAAAGTTTCTTTTCCTCCAACAACTCCACCATTTATTCTGTCTGTAGACACAAGTAAATCTGTGAAATGCTGGCGGTTTTCTGGTTGTTGGGAGATTTAAGAGGAGTCAGATGGCAGCCAATGAGAGTCCCCGAACCAGCCGTGGCACTGATGCATGTGAGGGCTTGTGGGTGTTGTTAACAGCAGAGAGCCAGGGTGGTCAGAAATCACCCAGAGTGACATTTTGACGCTGGGTGGGCAAGCACTGCAAATAGAAATGTCAGCCATCTCCGTGGCAGCAGAGTAGCAGAGCGTACCGCAGGACTCTGAACACAACACTGCAGACTCAGGTGAAAGAGCTGCACTGCACCTCAGCGGGTTGGTCGCAGCTGAACTGGAAATTGTTGTAGAACCTCAATTAAGTTTTTGTGTTTCACTTCAAAGTAAAGAAAGCTACACTGTTTCTGGGAAATGTCGGTATCTGCGGTGTTGGACGTGATAGCGAGGACGATGACAACCACAAAAAAAAAAAAAAAAAACCACAGGCCCGAAGACTGACCGTGGCCGGGAAGGCCCATGCTGCTCGCCAGCTGGTAGAGGCGTTGCTGCTGCTCCTCGAAGGATCCCTGCTCACTAAGCGCTGACATCATGCGCCTGTAATGCTCCACGGTGCTCATGTGGCCGTGGCTGCCGCCTGCCTCCACCACGGGACTCTGGGAGTTTTCTGAAAAACAGGAGAGAGTATTCACCAACTGAGTTTCATCAGAAAGTACATGTGGGGTTAAAGAACCACCGTAATGAACTTAGTTCTGAGTGCATTTTTTTTTTATGTACCCAAAAATAATAATTCTGAGAGTCATAAAATGAAAATTATGTCCAAGTAAATGGCTTTAAATCAGTGAAAGATTTAAAAGATTTATTGTGGATTAAAACATCTGAGCACAATTCAAAACACACTGAACTCATCTTAAACGAAGAAGAAAATGCCCTTCAGTGGAAAACTTTCATTTCTTAGCAACCTACAATGTTTCAGGTTTAAGCTTTCACTAACGTAGTATTGTCCTTTTAATTTATTGAGTTAAATCCTCATATCCAAGCATATTTTTAATTTTTAAATTCCAAACTAGAACGATACGGAGAAATCAGATCTGAAATTGGTCTTAAAACGTTGATTAGTGCATCTCAATTTTTTGTAGATTTTCTTGATAGTTTTGTTAACATTCTGCTTATTTCTTGTAAGGTAAAAGTGACCAGCATTGCACAGCAATATGAAGGGGAGGGGCATGTAGTCCCTACAAGTTGTTAAAAACCAGGCTGCAGAACTTTCTCCATCATGCTGTTAAAATGAGTTTTTAAAGTACAGTGGATAATTTGTGGGTTTTTATCTAACCTAGCAGTACCATGATACCTGTAACTTGGACTGTGTCTATTATATCACAATTTTTGGCTTTAAAGAGAGCCATATATCAAAGACAAAGTCAAACTTGTTCTGTTCTTAAATGTCCGAATGAAGGAGAAAGTAGACACAGCAAAACTAGATACATAAAAAAATGTTTACATGCCTGAAACTTTGTACTTTTAGAATTTATTTTCAGACAGAAGCATTCTTCAGATATGAGACAGAAGTTTCTCCATATATTGTTCCCTAAGACAGACCGGAAACCTCCTCATATTAAGTTATATACACAGAGTCATAAGCAGAGACTGACCCCATGGTGAACTCTCAGTTTCTCTGCAGAAAGCTCTGCACTTTCCATATCCACAATGCTGGATTTCAATTTAAAATAAGGAAAGCGCAAATAAAACCTATAAGAATAAAATGTATGTGAATGCATCAAAGTGGTGCAGTGTAAATGATTTTGTCTATGATATCCACAGAGCTGTCAGCCCTCATGGTTAATCTCTCACTCTCTGACCTCCCTCCTCCCCCCGTTCTGTCAATAGTAACATGATCTAAGGCGAAGGTGGTGGGGGATTCAAGGGGAGGTGGTTCAGGAGTTAGAAGAAGGAGACAGAAGATGAGGCGGAGGAGGGAGAAGCGGAGGGAAAGCTGGGGTTATTTTTACCACCCTCCTCCTTATTGAAACCTGAGTCTGGCCCCGGGCAGGCGAGCAGGAGTGGCGCTGAGGAGCGGAGGTGGAGGTACTGAGGGGAGGAAGCAAAACACGCAAGCATCTCTGTCTCCACCGCCAAGCTCCCGTTAATCCACCCAAGGTCCTAAAGTGTATGTGTTTGCATGCATGTGTGTGTGTGAAACTAGTCTGAGCCTGTCTAAAGTTTTTCTTCTCTCTAAACACAGCGGTGGGTGCCGGCTTTGCAGCTGAAAGGAAAACAGACATCATTTACACAGCGGCGTGGCTCCATCCATACGCTGCTCTCTCTCCCTCCCTCTCTTCTAGTCTATTTCTTCACCTGCATTAGTCATCAAAAGATAGCGTCTGTCGCCAGACTTCAGGGCCAGTACATGCAGCCGGCAAATCCGGCTCATAAATAGGTGTAGCGTCAGGCTTTGGGCGTGAACAGAGCTAAAGGTTAAAACACAACATCAGCATCGCATTTTAAAGGCTTTGATGCAGCAGTTGACCATGCACAGTGTAATGAGAACATATAAGATATTTTACACACTCTGAGATGCTGAATAAAATTTTGCCCTATTTGCATTAAAAAAAAGAAGCTAGAACTGAATCCTAGCTTCAGTATTATGCAAACAGGCTGCCTCTCAACCAATAGCTTACCTTATGCATCTTTTAGAAGCTGGCTTGTGTCTGAGTAAGACTATAATGGCCAGGAATGAGTGCCTCTACCCACAGAGGAAGTGGAAGAGGCTCCAGGCAGGACTGCAGCCGGTCACAGGTCACCCAGTGGGCAGAGGTCAAAAGGAGGACCCAACAGGACCTCAAAGTCCTCCTACATGTGCCTTCAGCAAATTCCATCTTGCATAAAAACCATCAGTGAGAGTTTTGTGGGGTGCTTGTCTGATAAGACTGACTGTGTGGCGAGCTGCTGTATAATGCATCAGCTGAGAGGTCTTCCTCAAGTGAACAGGGACGGCGCTCAGCGGCTGCCATGGCCCCACGCCGGGCGGCTAGTTTCACACTACACAAGCAGGGAATATGAATAATAGAGTGCAGCAGTGGAACTGCAGCACTGCAGAGGGGCTGTAGTTTAACCCCGGTGAGACGGTTGCTACTGCTGAGCTATTTTAAACCAGCACCAAAACATGGCACCATAAAGCAGCTCGGTTGTGTTTGGTGTGAAGTTTCAAGCTGAGTGATATTTTAAAAAGTTACATTAGTAGAGGATCAATATGCCAAAAAAAGTAACTTTTTGAAATCTTCAAAGGCAAAAAAACATTAAAGAATATTTAAAATGCTGAAAATCAAACTTCAAGTGTAGCCTCACATTAACTTTTCACTGACTTGGAGAAGATTAAGAAGGAAAAAAACAGTGGACCAAGAAATAAGAAGGTGGCTCGGTAAATCAAATTAGAATTAATTTATTGTCATTGTGCAAGAAAGCACTACAAAATTTAAATACATAAACTCTAACAACTTATTCTGACAACACCTCTCTTGGATTGTGGAGATTTTTCCTGAAAGATGAAGACTCAGTTAGTTGTTCTCAGTATCAATAAGGTGGAGGCCAGAAGACGAACAAAAAGAGAACAAAGCTGTTAGAAAGTGAACTACTTTCAGCAGATTGCAGGAACGATGAATCTGTTGGAACAAAGCTGTGGTTTTAGCTATTTATAGCAGGGTGGAGTGTTTGGTAATTTGTTAATGTCCACTGATATAAGGAACTAAAGAGCTTAAAGTGTTAACTATCGTAATATTGTATTTATTTTGAAATAATAGTAAAATCCTGTTTAACTGCAGAGTGATGACTGCTCTCTCACACAGTGTGACATCACCTATGTTTGTACCTAACCAGAACCTAACCCTAAGGCCAACGCCTAATTATTAAACATTTTCAATGTCATACTATACTTTGAATCTTATTTTTGTACTTTCTGATGTCTAAAAGTACAAAACCCTTAATCCTGACCCCTTACCAAACCCTGAACCTCATAGCCTAACACCAACCCTAAACCCTAACCCTAAGGCCAACGCCTAATTATTGGACATTTTCAACGTCATACTACACTTTGAATCTTATTTTTGTACTTTCTGATGTCTGAAAGTACAAAACCCTTAAAAGCCTGACCCCTTACCCAAACCCCAACCCTCACCCAAACCCTAAACCTTAAACCCTAACACTAACCCTAAACCGTAACACTAGGGCCAACGCCTAATTACTGAAAATTTTTGACACCGTACTATGCTTTGAATGTTATTTTTGTATTCTCTGATGTCTGAAAGTACAAATCCCTTAACCCTAACCCTAAACCCTAACCCTAAGGCCAACGCCTAAATACTGAAAATTTTCGACACCATACTACACTTTGAATGGTGGTTTGGACTCTCTGATGTCCAAAAGTACAAAACCCTTAACCCTAACCCCTCACCCAAACCCTAAACCTTAAACCCTAACCCTAACACTAAATCTTAAACCTAAGGCCAAGGCATAACTGAAAAATTTTCGACACCGTATTATGCTTTGAATGNTCTCTGATGTCCAAAAGTACAAAACCCTTAACCCTAACCCCTCACCCAAACCCTAAACCTTAAACCCTAACCCTAACCCTAAATCCTAACCCTAAGGCCAAGGCCTAATTACTGAAAGTTTTCGACACCATACTACACTTCGAATGGTATTTTTGGACTCTCTGATGTCTGAAAGTATAAATCCCTTAACCCTAACCCCTCACCCAAACCCTAAACCTTAAACCCTAACCCTAAGGCCAAGGCCTAATTACTGAAAATTTTCGAAACTGTACTACACTTTGAATGGTGGTTTTGGACTCTCTGATGTCCAAAAGTACAAATCCCTTAACCCTAACCCCTCACCCAAACCCCTCACCCTAACCCTAACCCTAAACCCTAACCCTAAGGCCAAGGCCTAATTACTGAAAATTTTCGAAACTGTACTACACTTTGAATGTTATTTTTGTATTCTCTGATGTCTGAAAGTACAAATCCCTTAACCCTAACCCCTCACCCAAACCCTGAACCTTATACCCTAAGGCCAACGCCTAATTATTGAACATTTTTGACATCATACTATACTTTCAATCTTATTTTGTACTTTCTAAACCTTGTAAACCTTATACCCTAACCCTAACCCCTCACCCTAACCCTGAACCTTATACCCTGACCCTAACCCTAAACCCTAACCCTAAGCCCAACGCCTAATTATTGAACTGTTTGTAGTGTAGTTGACAAAATTCTTCTTTAGTATCTTAAGTTGTTACACTGAATAAATAATAACATATATTAACTAACAGTAAATCTGAGTTTTTTTTTCTAAAATAATTGGTTGGAAATGTCCGCTCTTTATTTGGAAATGTAAGAAATAAAAGTCTTCACATTTGTTATAACGCTTAAAAAAAGTAAAGAAACTTTAATTTATCTTGTAGAGGAGTAAATAAAATATACAGTAAGAAATGGCTCTGTTCCACATTTAGACGTGGAGATTAACAACTTTTTGACTTTAAACTGTTTTTGAGGAAAGAAAATGTACTCTACTATAGTATTATTACTTTGACTTAAAAACAAGCAATAGACATAGTAAGTATTTAGCTGTAATTAATAATTAATTAACAGAAATTACAATGATCTTATATTGTCAGGGGTCAGAGTTTTACAAAATCTGTGATTGGTGAGATTGATGAAATATTGATCATGAAGCTTTTACATGTTTCTTTTCATATTTTAAGAGGCCTTCCTTTTTTAATAGGAGGAAAAACCAAACAAACTTCCTCTGTGTAACATTTAACTCTCTTGTTATTTGTGTCAAATATTTATATTTGACACTTTTCAATTTTGTTTTTCCTTCATTTTGCTATTTTGTTCTGTCATCCATCACAAATGACATTAAACTTGTATGTTACACCAAAAGGGGTCCATTTACCTTTGTTGTTATGACATATGAATCTTACCTTTTGGAGAGACACTGCGTGACTTCTTGCTATCAGAGGGACAATCGCTGCTGCTGTTGGGAGAGAAGCTTCTCCTTTTGCCCAGGAGGTCGTCTGCGAATGAAAGACAGATGGAGAAGTCAGGAACAAAAAGAGAAAAGCGCGGTCTCGATGCTGAGACTGTGCTCTGTTGTGTACCTGCATACATGGCTGCTGCTGTGGAAATGCAAAGGGGAGCGTGATGGTTGTAAAGAAAGAGAAATGAAGGAGGTGAAGCAAAGCCACGGGCAGCTGGAGAAGTGCCTGTTCTGTCAGTGATGAGGAGGAAGCCCGCACCGCTGAGGATGACAGCTCTCTCCAGCTAATTCACATGTGTGCTGCTCTGTTTGAGGCGGGTGCAAGGGCTCCTTTTTCCTGAGATTCCTCCAAAAATCTCTATCCATCTGTATAAACTGAACTGCTATCAGAGCTACCCTCTCCACCTCGTCTTTCTCCAGATGTTGGAGCAAAAGTCTCTGGCCTAAATAAAATGCGCTGCATCGTCTCTCTTTTATCCCTCTGAAGTTTTTGACAGGTGACGTTATAGCCAAATCATGTATTTTTACACTGCCTCGCTTACTCTCCCGTGATGAATGCTCATTTCTCCGTCTGCGTCAGTCTCCCTCTTCTCCCATCCAGACGTGTCGGAGCCCTGCTCCCATCAGGAGCTCTTCGTCTCTCCTCCCATTAACATTCGCCTCTTCCTCTCTGTTGTCCCCCCCGCCACCAAAGAGGAGCATCTAGAGTACAATTACAGAACCTCCCCACCGCCGTCTCCTCCTCTCCTCCCCTCTCATCTTCCTCTCTTCCTTCCCGCCGCCCCATCCTCCTCACCCCCCCCCCCAAACACGCCTCAAATCAATATGGGCCTAATCAGCGGAGGGAGGGGATGCAGAGAACACTGCGCTCAGCGCCGGCAGGAAGGAAAGAGCCGTTTGTCACTGCTCCCTCGGTCTTCTTTATTTCTGGTGCACCTCTCGTTTTTTTTCTTCTTTTTTTTCTCCCAACTATTCTGTTTCTTCCTGCACAAACGCAGCCAAGCCACGACAGCAACTGCTTCTCCTCTTTCTCACCTCTCGATGCATATTTTTAGGGATGGAGGGGCGGAGGAGATGGGGGGTGGTTTTTCCACCCTCGAGGAGAATGAGTCCTCTCGCTCGCTCCTTCTCTACAAAGCAATTTTTCATCATTTGCACAGCATGTGCAAACAGCATGCAAATATAAAAATAAAAAACGGAGTTACAAAAACAAAAAAAAAAAATACAAACAACATATTTTTGTCGCAAAGCCGAAGCCGGCTCAGTTTGATATTTACGGACCACGTTGGCTGTCAGAGGCATCTGTCTTCGAGTAAGAAGAACTTTATTTGCCGTGTCTAGTAGCCATCTTGAAATTTGTTGTTTTAAATACAGGTTGAAGCATTTATTTTCACGTTAATTCATAAAAAGTGGTGCTTATGCATTTAAACATTCAGAATTAGAATCAGAAACAACTTTATTTGCTGAATTTGCACAGCAAACAAGGAATTTGACTTTGGTGCCACTTTGCTCTCAATGGCTACATGTGAAATATAACCATATTAAAGTAAGTTAGTTTTTATCTTGACGAAGATTGAGTTTATCCACCCGGGTTTAAATCAAACAGTCTTACCAGGGCGTGATAAATTTATTGTACCAGCGGTTTTCAAATTCCCTGAAACGGCCTAAGAAACGTTATAAACAACACATCTCTTCCCTTTGGTAAAAATGGTGGACCATTTTGATACTTTTAACCCAACACAGATTTAGAAGATGGTTAATGTTTAATGTTCTATACATAATATCTAAAGCTCCTTTAATTTTAGAATGGTTTTTCATTTAATGTTCTTCAAAATGAATGTCTTCATGCAGTTTTTTCTCACATTTTTGCAAGACATTCCCAAAACACATTTTATATTTTGGGAACTATTACTATCATTATCATTAGAGCTATTTATATGCAAGCATGTAACATCTCACTTTTCAAAAAAAATAAAAATAAAAAATCAAAGCTGCTTAATGAGGTATATCCAAGTCTTTGATTGCAGTATGTGTTTGTCTGGATGATATTGATTGGGAACTTAAGCTGCAATAAGCTGTCTCTCATCTTGTTGGCATACGCAAAATGCTTTTAATATTAGTTTAAGCATGAAAAAATAGAGTCCATTTTGTGAAACGTCAAGTCCTATTGCATTTATGAAATTAGTGTTGCACTACTGCTTTGTAACATACAAGTGTATTGGAATAAATAAAAGGTGAAACATTAACAAAACACCACTGTGAAACGACTATATATATATATATATATATATATATATATATATATATATATTGTGGTGCTCCCTTTTACTGGAAACTCTGGAGTGAAATTAGCTGAACATTGTAAGAAAATAGATCAAAATTCCTTGGTATATCACCGATTTGAAGATGAGTAAATCTTCATCATTGCAGACAGAGTGTCAGTCTAGCGCAGCATGAAATTAACACTGATAAGTAGGTGTTTGATATATTTTCATAGCACTTAAGCAAACCTCTTTGCACTGCCATCTACATTAGAAATTCATTGTGTTTTTATGTTCTGCTGGAAACGTCGCAGAAAATTTGGACATGCCAAAAAAGTGAATGGACGTCTAACTTAATAAAGACAAATATTTACATTTCACAGTCTCTTTTGAAACAGAAGTCAAATACACAATAAAGATATAAAATATTAGGTAAATTATGTTAAAAGGCAGCAGCACAGCTCTATCTCGTTACATTGCAGGAAAACAAATTTTCAAATGACAATCCTTTGCTGACATCTTTTGCTGACCTTATATCAGCTTGTAATTTTCTGCTGTTTCACAGCTACACAACATAATGTATTTGTGGTCTTACTGTATTTTTCTGTTTTCTTTTAAAATAAAAATACCAATAAAAATGCTAACTTGGTGAGGTATCACCCACTGAACACTCAACAAAGAGTGATTATTCAAACACCACGAGTACAAAAAGACACAAAAAAAAGGGGAAAGAGGAAAAGACTTAGCTGGGAATCTTTGGATTTTGTTACTGTGGAAGTCGAGGGGAATAATTTAGAAAGAAAAGGAGAAAAAAGGTGGTTCGCTAATGACCCACTGTTTAATGTTTCTTCTCAGTTCTTAAGGAGATTCAGTCTTTATAACATCCAAAAGAGATGCAGGTAAAAATATTAAAGAGCTCTAATGTACAAGACCACGTATACACACGCTTAATGCATGTGACAACCCTTTTATTTCTCTGTAATCTACTTTTATGATCTCTCAAGGTTTTTTTTTTGTTTTTTTTTACATTTTCAAACAATGTACCGCTTTTGTGTTCACTGGTCCATTCACGAACAGAGAAAGAAAAAAAAATAAATCGCTGATGGTTTCCATCTATCGTATTAGAGAGTCTCCATTAGTTAAACCTCTTCTTCTTCCAAACAGACACACACTCACATCCACACCCTGAGCCTCTCATGATCAAACACACAAAAGTCGAGGCGTCTCTTGAGCCAACCTCACTCAAGACGGCGCGTCTCCTGAGCAAGCGCCCGAGGGCCAGAGATTTGAGGGCGGAAAGCTTTTAAAGCCAATTAAATGGGGCTTCTTAGAGCACTGGTGCTCCCTTTTAATGCCAAACTGAGAGCTTTGCAAGCAACTATACAAACCATTTTACCCCCAATGACACTGCTTAGAGTTAAGTTTCCAACTCTGTGCTTTTTTCCCCATTTCCTAAATTTTACGGAGGAATTACTGGTTGTAGAGCTCTGTTTCAGCTTCAGACCTGTAATTTCCACCGTCAAAATACACAAATTATTTAGCCCAAGACCATTATCTTACTAGTAATAACAGTCTAAATGGTAACTTTTCAAGGCATGTTTTAACTTTTGCTTCAGTGGGGTATTTGAGTTCCTCTGTATTCACTCGGTGAAGGACAATTTGATCAGGAAAGCAGGAAAATGCATTTTAACTTTCATGTGACGGGGCATATCTAAGGGCAAAAAGAGTAATTCCCCTTCCTTTTTTTCCATTTCCTCCTCTCCTTCAAACGTCAGTCACCCTCCTTCCTTCTCTCCGTCCCATAGAGCTTGTTGACAGTGCAGACAGCCAAACTCCTTAATTCCTCTCTTACTCTGTTAATCTGTCATCTTTATCAGGCTGGGGAGGAGAGAGAGCAGGAGAGTGGACCGCGAGGAGCCGGGGAGCAGCGGGGCGGGTTTGTGACAGGTGGGGACGTGGGGTGGGCCGCAGCCACAGCCCCCCGATCAATCTCCACATTACAGCTGACAGAATGGTGCTAATAACTTATTGATCCCCCTCCGTGCGCCGGGGCCTCCGCCGGCCCTGAAAGCCCTGCCATTGATTGGCTTACGGGCCGATGCAGCTGGGAGAGCGGGGGAGGGGGTGGTGATGGGGTTAGCCGATGGAGGCGCCTCTGGTCATGCTGAGAGGCGGATGCACTGCACCAACATGTGCAAATCAAATGGCAAAAGGCACTTTTTTTTCATGCTCAAATTCAATGCTTTCCCAGACCCAAAATTCAAGAGAGAGAGTGATTGAGGGTGTGAGTGATAGATGGATGGACGGACAGACAAACATTTGCTTGGTCAGCATCAGGACCAATAAGTGACTGAATTCTGATTTAAAATTTCACTTCACAGCCTGATGAAGCAACACAAAGCTCTTTGTGATGATGTAACTAATGTAACCTCTTACAAGAGCAAAACTTGAAGAATATACAATTTAAAACCAGAAAAACACATTATGATTGGACTGATTTCTGTCGGAATCAGAAGTCAGACTGATTCTGACAGAAATCAAGTCAGTCACCTGCTTCCCAAACCATCAGATTGGATCTGGAAAGTTTGCAGTCTGCTACATGTCCTGTTGAAATCTGAGAAGGCCGACACGTTATCAGATCTAGCTTTAAAACGTCAACAGGTTGATTCTATAATGTTTTATGCTGCCTAGTATATCCCAACATCAATTAATTTATTTTAAATCTCTGATTCACAATCCCACAGAAGCAAAAAAATTTTTGGTTGCTTCATCTCTAATGAACGTAATGAACATTTAGAGTAAATCGCAACAGATGAAACAAAAAACTGTTTTCTTGCATAAGAGATTTTGCTCTTAAATAAAGAAGATTATATAAGTCCGTCTAATCTCTGTGACCAGAGCTTTGGGAAAATGAGACTGCTGATTCATGTCCTTTGACGTTGCCCTGAAGACAAGTCCTTTCAGTCTAAGGTGTTTTATTGGATTTTAGAGTTAATGAATACAAATGCTTCTCTCTGTTCTGCTGTGGGCTTATTAGCGGAGAAGACAACATAACTACAGTAAAAACGACAGGAAAAGAGCAGCCGGGATTTTCAGTAACCAGAACAACATTAAATACTTTGCAACAGCAACATGATTTAATCATATTTTTAACTTTATTTTGACAGAGCATGAGATTCTGATTATTTACATGATCAAATAATGTGCTTTATCTCCCCACAATCTTAAATTAATATGCATTTTAAAGCTTTCAGATTAGTTTTTAATTTTAAGTTCTTAGGTTGAAGATGAAGCATTTACTGTTTATCACTAAAATCACTCATGACTTTTGAGAAGACCACATTAACAAGTTTCTGTTGCTATGCTGCCATAAATCTGTTTGTGCTCTATTTGTTTTTGTTTATTATTTTTAGTGTGTCTTTAAGCTGATGTTCTCAGTGTAAACAGTATTTTTTGCATGCACTTAAATTGTAGATTATTTTACAGTCTGATGGGTAACAATGGCACACTTCCTGTATGTTCTGGATGATAATAAACTTGTTACTCAATTCAACATGTCCATCAACCAGCAGAATGTTCTTTCCTGCTCTTTTTAAGAGTTTAGTAAAAATTCAATAAAGATTTTATGTATGAGCGGAGATGTCTTTGTTATTCTTGCATGTTTTGCTGTATTTAAAACTCGTACCGCTATCAAATAACTTGAGGCACTCTGGTTTTTTATCTTTTTATGTTTTACAACCCTTAGTGAAAAAGATTGTATGATCAAAATTGCGTTTTGAGAGTTGGATTGCTAAGAAAAACTACACGGGGTATAAGTCAGGAAAAATCTGACCGGTGCATCTGTAATTGCCACACATTCAACTTCCTGATGAACATCAAACATGCAACATAGCGCTAATGAAACCAATATGGCAGCTACATTTGGATGCCTTGGTTTATTTTGTACCAACAACTGAAACACATATCTGTTTGCTTTGCGTTAAACTCATGTGTTTCTCTTTGATTAAACAGAAGCTTCATAAAAAGAAAAAAAAAATGCTTATTTAATAGATATTTTATGAAAGTATTATCAATACATTGCTTTCAAGTGAATTTATGTGTTTATATCGGAACAGTTACCTGCTTCTTGCCTGCTTTTAAAAACGTGTGTCATTTAGACATGTTTGCCTTGAAAACAAGCTAAATGACAAAAACAACTGAAAATTTGATAATAGTTTATCGATTTCATTTTTAGTTTAATCATAACAGCATTTTTCTGTCCCTTTTGTTCATGGCCGCTGCATACATACGTACATAAAACTCATAAAACTCACTCGTCTTTATAGTGACACAAAGATTTTAAAGCACCTTGAACCAAGAATGTGGCAGAAGTTATTTAGCTCTTCTAAATGAAGAGTTAATTTCACAACTTTGTATTTATATCATCTTTAAATAAATTATCTGTACAAACAGTTTTTACCTTTCTGCAGTAATGAGCTTTTTAATATAGCAGTGCACTAACACCTCTGTTAAGCAGTTTAATCTTTATAACCCTGTTTCCTGTGTGTTTCAGTAAGATCAAGTTAAACATCACCGCTGATCCTAGCAAGTCTGCTTTGATGAAAAAGTTCCTTTCTATGCTGTACAAACAATAACTTGTAGGGAGGACTTTAAAAGCAATCCCCACTTACAATTAAGTAAGTCCGTGATGAACACGACAAGCTGCAAATTCACACGCGAGCTAACACCTAAAAACCGTGCAGGGAAAGGTACGCATGCACTAACACACACATAAAAATGTGCCCCAAACCGCTGCTGCAACCCCCATTCCCTCACACACACACACGCCTACACACCCACACACACCGACAGGCTGTAACTGCATCTGGGAGCCTGAGCGTGCAGAGCGAGGGAGAGAGAGGGAACGGCGGCCCGAAAACACCTTATCTGCCTGTTTGAGTCTCTGGTCTGACCGCAGAGCCACAGTTTACAGTCTCCACAGGCAGCCAGACTCTCAACGTCGGCGCCCTGCTCCCTCCACCGCCTGCCCGCCCTCCCTCTCTCCGCTCCTCCACCTCTTTCCCGCTTCTGTCTGAATAGCCAGTGGCTGTGGAGGGAGAGAGCGGAGGCTGGAGCGCGGAAGGAGGCAGCCCTCCTGTCTGTCCCTCAGATTTAATTAATGGCCCACTCCGGCTCAGAGACAACCCGGCAAGCTCGCTTCCCTTTGCTCCTGACCTCTGACACACGCACACGCACACACTGAACCTTTCTCCAACATCGTTACAGCTCTCCCTCCTCTTGAACCACCGCCTCACTCATCAGCTTTCTTTTTCTCTTGATTTCCAAACGTTTCTCCCATCGGTATCTTCTCTCACTGTTGCGGACTTTTAACCTGTCCTTCACAGTTCGCTTGCTAACACTTCAGGTAGAAAATGTCAAACACTGGGACGGACTGGGTGCACACAATTTGATAGCAGGAAGCTGGTTTTAATATCTCATCTTTCGCTTGTACTTCATACACGTCTCACCCATCTGTGTTTGGCTGCAGCTTGTGTTGACGCTGCGTAGGGATGTCTTTATGGCTACGTGTAGGTCGTGTTTTAAAAAAATCTGCATCTAATTTCACTGGCAGACAGAATTAGAGCCAGTGGCTGATCGGATTGGACTTGTTTACAGACACAAATCGAGCTGCTTAGGCAGCCTGTTAAATCTCCCTTTAATGCTCAAACAGGCAGATTTTAGGGTCTTGTCATAGGGCGTGCTGCGCAAACACCGTCCCCCCATCATCACCCCACATTTACCTCAACCTACTTTTCTCCTCCTTCATTTGAAAGAACAAAAAATCTGTTTCAGGGTTTAAAAATCTCCATTAGCTGATTAGGACAGATTTTTGGGAGGGGGGGGGGAAATCTGTCCCAAACGGGGGTCTAAGACTCTGCCTAAGCTGGTTGTGGCACAGTCTGATAGCCTCCTTCTAACAGCTCCACCTGATATCACAGGCACCGTATGGTCAATTAATCCGGCAGACAGAGGAGGAGAGCACACAGGGAGAGGGTATGGAGGTGTCAGGTCGAGGTGATTACGCCACTTGCTGAGCCTCTAGCTAGTGGGGTCAAGATGGAGAGGGTCGAACTACGGATAGACTTAAAGGAAATGTATTGGCTCCATAATGGCACCAGAATTGATTGATTGATCTGAACTTTGTTGGAATAGATAATGACATGGTTTTTGTTTTTGTTTTTTTAAATGCGTTTGCCTACTTTATGTTGTCAGACTGGTTCTATATAAGTGGCTTATTGAATCTACAGGCCTGACAGGGAGCAGGCCAGGCTGTGGCCACTGAAATGAACCCTGTTTTTATTAAAAAAAAAAAAAACTATTGTTTTCAGAGTTAATTTATGGTTTACGAGTGGGGATTATTACTTTTTCACACAGGGAGAGGTTGGCTGGGATAACATCTCTGTTCTCAGATATTGAAATATATAGTGTTGTAAAAACATCGGGCATATTAAATGTTTATAGATGTAACTTTGAAGCAATATTTACTGGAGCTCAAACAGAAAAACATACAAATAGTAACAATTATTTTAGTAATTGGTTATTCAATTTATCATTTTGACAATTAATCAGATAAAAAATGGCACATTCTACAGATTTTTTGTTAAACCACTTAATAATTTTTATATGACATTAGAAATACATTAACAGCTAAATGACTTTAAAAAAAAAAAAATTATTAGTGAATTTGAACCAGGTGAAGCTAAATCTATACCATTTGAGGTGTTTTGGCTAAAACATGTTTACAGACAAAGGTGTTTTTATATTAAATGCACAATTGTCTCTTAACTGCTCCAAGTATGTTGTTTTTTTTTTTTTTAGCAGATTGCCTCTTTTTGAGTCTGTAAGCGATCAATTGATTACTAAATTAGTTGACGAATGTTTTAATAAACGATTCGTCGCGATTGATCCGATTAATCATTTCAGCCCTACATACAGAACACAATCCATACCATTGAGTTCTGTAATACCAGTCAAAATGCGACAGTGACACCCGACATGGTGGTGAGCTCCGTTCGAGGAACAGTGACCAATGAATAACCTCAAACCGTTTACCTGACAAATAGGTGTAATCAAATGCAGTCTGTGTCCTATGAGTAAGCTGCAAGGAAGGCTATTAGCCTAATACATGCACACTATGGTTCCAGGGCTCACATGAAACCAGATTAAAAGCAAACAAAGCTATTTATTCTGAAGTAATTTAAAACAGGGGGTTTAACATGAAATCCTGGGGTGCGGCAGAGAATCTGGGAAGAACATTAGGCGATCAACTTAAGAGCGACCTTTAGGAAGGAGTAATAAGCTTATCGTCAGTTCCCTCAGCTGAACAAATCAGCGTTAATTATAGAAAATGGAGCATGTACATGTGCAACAGGAATTATAAAAGGTGGCATGCATCATCAAGCTAAATGCGAAGGGAGAGAGGGGACTACAGAAGAGGAAAGAAACAGGAGAGAAGGAAGATTGTGGGTTTCCTACCTGTGTGTCGAGTACTGGTGCTGTGGTCAGAGGCTGACTGCTCCTCGGGCATACCGTGCTGTCTGGTGTGGTGCAGGTTGGAGATAATTGTAGAGAGGTCACCGTCCCGACTGGAACAAACACACACAGGAAGGGACAGCGCACTGAGAAAGAAGCTACAAACGTAGCAAAACAAACAAAAAAAACACGTTCATTCGACCAGATTTAGCCAGAGAAATCCTCGACTCAGATAGCGCGGCGCTCAGCTAAACACAGACTACAGGTGGCCGTCCTGTCGGCCGCCTCTTAGCTCTGAGGTCTGTAATACACTCTGACAGACTACCGTATCCAGCACTTTCAGCTCTCATCCCTGCTCATCTTACGCACTAAGATGTATTAATGAACATATTCACAACTCATAAGTAGTTTATCAGCTTAAACCTTAATATGGCTCTTTTTAAACCGTAGTTACTGATGGCCGCTTCTCAGAAATATGGTAACTACATACTGTGAAAAGTTGTCTCAATATTTATATATTCCATCAAATGACAGTGTCAAACCTATGGCCTTTACTTTTATAGTTAGTAATTAGTAATGTTTAGCACAAAAAAACGACACAATCTTAGCTTAAGGTTTTATTTTGACCTTAACATGAGCTTCCTCATAAGCAAAGGAGTCCAAAAGCACCATGTTGTGTCCTTCATCACCAGAAGTAGGATTAGGAGAACGGTTTGCAAGTCAGACCTCCATTTGATTGAGCTGCGTCCTTCCAAATTTTCTATTTGCCGTTTTTCTAAACTCCTCCTCACACAACTGTGACATGGAGGCGTTTCATTTGTAGTTTGATTACCATCCTGATTGCATTAAAATGGAATAATCATAGGAAATAGGTACTTAGCGTTTGAGGGGCGTATGGTAGTGCCGGAATATGAGTTGTTAGTGTTGTGGCAAACAATCTCTATGGAAGCTGAAAAAATTCTGGTTAAAGGTATAATTTACTGATATGGTCAGTACCGTTAACAACTGTTCATACTCTTCAGACCTTTTCACCTTTTTATGATGCAACTACAAACTTCTACTTGTTCCATGTGGTTTTATGTGACAGACCGTCACCACAATATTGCATAATTCTAAATATACAGTGGGGAAAAAAGTATTTAGTCAATCACCAATTGTGCAAGTTCTCCCACTTAAAAAGATGAGAGAGGCCTGTAATTGACATCATAGGTAGACATCAACTAT
>CAEGAE010055252.1:0-10671 GCA_903067095.1 Girardinus metallicus | reverse complement strand
TGGGAGGAAGCCGGAGTACCCGGAGAGAACCCACGCATGCACAGGGAGAACATGCAAACTCCGTGCAGAAAGACCCCGGGAATCGAACCCAGAACCTTCTTGCTGCAAGGCAACAGCTCTACCAACTGCGCCACTGTGCAGCCCCATCCAACCAACTCACCAGCTACAATTTGGTATAATGGAAGCTTCAGTGCTTCACTGCTTAATCTATGCTATGGAGGATTAAGGTTTAGTTGCCAATCCAGTGCTAGCATATAATAAAGTGGCAGGTGAGCTTAAGTCCATAAAGGGATCAAATAAAAACAATTAGGGAAATTGTTATACATTCATCACTAAAAAACAGTCACTGCACAGAGAGACAAGAACCAACTTTAAAATATGAAACCAAAATCAAGACGCATGAAAGATCAAAGGTCGAATACACAAATTCAAGATAAAATCCTAAAACATTAAGACTTAGTCTTTAAAGCCATGACACCTGTAATCAACTCCCAGGTTGTCAGCAGCAGTTTTCTGCATATTTTGATACGTCATCATAAATGCAAGCTTTTCTTGGGGATAACCATTACTAACCCAAGAAAATGTGATTTCAAGAACAATTTCAACTTGACCCTTCCACTAGTTTGTCATAAAGATTTTTGAAGATATATATACATTAGCTATGCTCCATTCTTTATGATAAGTTTGACGTGAATCTCCAGGTGAGCCAGGTTCTCTCCGTCCGGTGCTGTCTGGCCCTGATAGAGCCTACCTCAACACCAGGGTGGTCTTCCGCTGTTCTGCCCCAGGCTTGTCCTCTCAAGTCGCCTACAGGCTAATAAAGGACCGTCGTTTCCTGGTCGCCACAGAAGTCAGCCACAAAGGGGACCAGCTTACGGCGTTTCCCCTGAAAGTCAAAGCAGCTTCAGGGGGCTCATATCAGTGCAGGGCGTTTGCTGGAGGAAAAATGGGACTCAGCAACAGGATCAAACTGACTGTAGTCAGTAAGTACTGGACTTGTCTGGGTTCTACTGAACGATCCCAAGCTTTACACTCAGTCTAATGCTCTTTACCTTATTTATTTCTAGCTCCGCCATCAAACACAAGAGTGACCTCTGAGCCCTTTCCGCCGGTTGCCTACGAGGGGTCACGAATTGTCCTGAGCTGCGATGCTGAGCGAGGTACTGACCTTAAGTACACCTGGCACTTTAACAGGAAGGAAGTGACCTCATCGGCCGCTGGATTTGTTATCGCTGAGAACCAACTTGTGATGGAGGAGGTGACTCTGGACCAGGAGGGAAGCTATAGCTGCGTTGCTTGGTCTGTGGTGCAAGACATCAGCATGTATTCAACCAGCACAGTGGTCAAGGTGACAGTCAAAGGTAAATGCCAACAAAACGATATTTCATGCATGTTGCATGTCTTCGTATGAAGGGTTTTGTCATGACGTGTGGCGGTGAAGTCGGACCTAAATGCAGATGTGGCCGAGGTGGAAAGTTTTTATATTTAATGAAAATTGATAACAAAAACTTACAAAAAACAACACAGGGAGCAAGAGCAGAACAAAAACACAGGAACTAGGCACAAAGCTGCCAGGATGTAAAGGGAAAGTAACTGGAGGAATCAGCAAGGAATGACTGAGATTGAGTTGTAAAAATACTGAGGAGCTTGATTACAAAACAAGGAACAGTGGCTGATTAGAAACAGGTTTCAGGTGTGAGGGGAGAGAGACAGCATGCTAACATGGGAGCTAGTAAAAAAAATCTAGACACTAGGAATAAATAAACAGAATTAAACTAGAATCACTAAGAAGGACTAAAGTGAAACAGAAACGAAGCTGATCTAATGAAAGTATGAGACTAAGGTGAACAAAGAACAGCAATCAAAACTAGAATCAAATAATCAAACCCCAAAACAACCCAGCACCTGACAAGTTTTGACTCTATTTTTAATTTCATCCCTGGGTGTTGGATGGATTTGTTGTGTGAAATTGTTGGTTTGTTTGAGTTTCTTTTAGAATACATTTTCTCTCTCTCTCTGTCTCTCTCTCTCTCTCTCTACATTTCTTTCTTTTATTGTTCCACAGTCAAGATCTCAAAACCGGAAATTTCCACCTCCATTTTCAAAGATGGGGAGAATTACCATGGAAATGTAACCTGCCGGTCCTCAAGAGGAAGTCCACCCGTGAGCTTTTCTCTGCTACTGGACGACAGGGAGGTGAGGTCTGCTACAGCTGCAGAGTCCCTCGCCGCCTGGTTCGATGTTCCTGTTGTGATCGGGCTGAACATGGGAGAGGCCCGATGCCGAGGGAGAACGGAGGTGCAGGACCTGAAGAGTGAGGCCCTCGCTCTGGAAGTAGGTGAGATGTGTTCAGGATCAATGCCGTTCTGTGATCCACATTCCTGGTTCCCTCATTTATGGGAAGACATTTCTTTATTTTTCATCATCAATCTTTCTCTATGACAGGCTCTTATATTTAGAGAAGAAAATGTGAGTAATAATTTGTCAAAGTCATATTTTCACCCTGTTATTTACACATTTATAAATGTCAGAGATTCAAACTAAACACTTAGCAAGTTAAATATTTAGTTTGGAGCTACATATTCACTTAGCAAAATAAATATTTATTTCGCAGCTAAATGTTTTGCAAACTAAATATGTAGTTTACCAACTAAGTGTTTAAGTCTGAGCTAAATATTTAACTGGTAGATATTTTCAAACTAAATATTTTCTAAACTGAATATTTAATTTGAAAGCTAAATATTTAGTTTGTGTACTAAATATTTAATCTGTGAATTGAATGTTTAGTTTGAAACACTGACATTAATAAAAGTACGTGTACCAAGTTGAAAGTATGACTTTGAAAAATGAACACCCATATTTTTTCTCTTTGACGAGCTAAATAAACCGAAATATTGCGGTTTATTTTTATTATTATTTTTGCTCTGCATACCCATTGAGCTCGTGGCCTTCCTGTTGTCCTCTTCCTGTGTCTCCAGTCCCGGTCGGGGCGGACGTGAGAGTGGAAGTGGACTATCTGTACAGCGCTGATGCCACGCTGACCGCTGCCAGGCTGCGCTGTCACATCAGCAGAGGGACGTTCCCACTCTTCTCCTGGCTCCTCAACGACTCCGTTCTTCTGCCCGAGGAGATTCGGCCTCAGGCTGTCCTGTCCCACCAAAAGCAAGTCCTCTTCCTCACTCAGCTCAGCGCAGAGGATTCTGGGTCTTACCGCTGCAGGGCCAGAGACAGCTACGAGGACTCTGGGCCCTGGGCCGAAAGCGCTGCTGTACTTGTCCAAATCACCGGTGAGAAAAAATATTTATCATAAACGAAAAGTTGGAGATGCACTCTTACATCTCCAATCATTATCTCTCATAGTCTGCGCGGTTTTAGACGCCAGATCTCTAGGATACAAATATTTTAAACAGTCTGGACAAAGGAATCAAATAGATGTGTAACATTTCTGATTTATGCCACATTAATATTATATACTTTGGTTTTCCATTCAAAGCAGAAGTAAAATAAGTACTACTTGGGTTAATATACTATGTCTTAACTTTATTAAACAATAATATCATTGTTTTTTTTTCTTAATCCCAGCTAATTTTACACTGCAAAACTGTAAAATATTACCAAGTATTTTTGGTCTAGTTTCCAGTACATGATTAAGCAAATAAGACAAAATCAACTTACAAGCAAGTTTTGAGCAATAAATATGAGCTTTTTTTTTTACGTCGCTAATTTTTTAATACTAATCATTTAAAAAAAAGTACTACTTATAAGTTTAATAATCTGCCAGTGGAACAAAACATTTCACCCTTTATCAGTAGTTTCAAACGAGAAATTCTGGATTTTTTTTTTACTTGGTGACAACAGAAATCAGCTGTTTCTTTGTCAGAGAATCTAGCTTGAGTTGCTGGGGAGATAGAAGGAGATAACCTGGAATAAAAGCTCTGAGTCTGCAGTGAAGGTTCACCTTCCAGCAGGACAAAACAGAACCAGAGCTACGTTTTGATCAAAGCATATCGATGTGTTAGAATGGCCTAGTCAAAGTCCAGAGCATTTGTGGGAATATGCACTTGAAAACCGATGTGTTACAGATTTTCTCCATCTAATCTGATTGACTTTGGGTTATTATGCACAGAGGAATGGACCAAAATGTCATTTTTTTAGACTTGAGACGGGGAAGCTGGATACAAATGCACACCACAGTTTTCACATTTTTACTTCAAAAACCATGCATAATGTTTTTCCCTCTAGTTCACATTCACGCGTCGTTTTGTTGTTTTCTGTCACAAGAAATCTAAATAAAACACTTTGAACTTTGCGGCTGTAGCAATGAACTATTTTAATCCTGGTCATTTTTTTCTGCTTGTTTTCCCGTCAACCAGAGGAAATCCTCAACTCGATGGTTCAAGCATCAATCTGCACTGAAACGTCACAAAGTAAAAAATAATATACCACACTAGTAATATACGCTGATAAAGCCATGATGTGTTACATTAACGGCTTTGTATCTTCTGACCTGCAGAGTTTTTTACTGAAGTTATCACCTTAGTGTTCTGCTGCTTCTTCCTGCTGATGCTGGCAGTGGCCTCAGCCTGTCTGTTCAAGATGCTTGACCACTCCCCAGGTCTGTGCAGCAAAGCATACGCGCAACCTGTCCCACAGAAATGCGGTACTCATTTTTTGCTCTCTGCATGTGTCTTATTTGCAGCTCCTACCAATGTTTCTGCAGCTAAGTAAGTTTTTCCACTTAATTTAAAGTCATTTTATCGTTTCTGATTTAAATCGCCTTGTTGATGCGCTTGAAATGCATATTTTCTATGATTCCAGCACAATACCATTTCATCTGTCTGAGGCGGAGTCTCAGATGGACACTTTGTCCCCTGATGTCCAGAACCAGGTAAACCTAGAATACATCAGAGTTAATCAAGTTTTCTGGCGTGTTAATAGAATACTTTACCTCAAAATCCCATATTTTTATTTTTATTTAAAGCTGCAGTAACAGCTATATTTGCTCTGCAGCACTTTTATAAAATGATACAGAAGTCATCAATAGAGGGTGCACTTACTCTGTGCACTTAAGTTTATTGTAATGTTTCCAGGCTGGACTTTTTGTTGCTCTCTGGAAAGAAATGTTACTAATAAAATGAATGGAGGTCCTTTATTGTTACAGTTCATTAAGCAAAATTATTATTTTTATGTGTTAATTCAATTTGTGCTTTTTCTTGCAATGTCTGCAAGGTCGTCCTCAAAAAACAGATGATAATCACAAAGAACCTGCTGGTTAAATAAAGATTAAATAAAGAATAATAAATAAAAAATTTTAGAAATAAAGTAGTGCACTGGAAAAAATGCTCCCCTGTTATGTAGGTTATAGCTGCACAGCTACAGCATTGTTTATGGGCACATTATTATTAACACTGTTATATTTGTAAATACATAACATAAACTATGATTGCTCTCTGCAGCAGATGTTAGTGAACATCTCTGACCTGCTTGTTTCAGCTTTTAACCACTCATCATCTTGAGGTTTGCTTGCAGGTTGAACAGAGTTTATATCAGCCAAGAGCACTTCAGGCTGGTCTTCAGTCTTTTAGCCCTAGATGCTTAAAATGTGCTCCTACATCTTAGAAAATATGATTTTGGCTACGGTTTAAGCTTTCGGTAGCATTCGTATGGCAGTTCTTCTTCATATCTCACAGTTTAATCAATGGATGCGTGTTGCTCAGTTTCTAGAGCTGAAAAACAACCACAATGTGTCAGCCGCCGTGTGACGACGGCTGACACGTGATCTTTGAGAGCAACAGCTGCAGGAGTTACATGCAGGCCTGGTGATAGTGTTTGGTGGTTTCCACAGACCCGACTAAATTTGCTGAGTAAAGCCTGTTTTATCTGTTAGCCGCTCAAAATGTGGGCGGAGTTTAGCCAAAGCAAGGCGATCTGCCACTTGTTGTTATTACTGGTGCTGCAACCACCAGCAGGAACAACAGCTGCGAGAACAATTCAGTCAACTTTTTATTAATTGTTTTCAAACATTTCATCTTTACATTTTTTTTTAAATTGCAATCAGATTCTTTAAATAGTTTTAGTTAGATTTGAATGGATTCTAAAAATAACTACTACTAATAACAGAGTTTCATATCGAATTATATTTTTTGAATAATTCACATTTATTAATGTTTCTCATTCTGACAATTGACATTTTTTAAATAGATCACATTCATAATTAGTTATATATAATTTCAATGGTCCCATATTGTTATCAGTATGTTTCCTTTGTAATTTTAGGATTAGTATTTTTGTCGCCTTCTGAATGCCTTTTTTTTGTCAATTTGATACATTTTAGTTTTGTTTTTTTTATTATTGACAAAAAATAGATTTTTGTCACACGTCACCCATGTGATTTATCTGTTTATCTGTCGTAATTTTAGTTTAGATTTTATTTTACTTGTCACCTCTAAAATTTGATTTTTTACTATTGTACATTTTTAATTTTTAATGACACAAATAGACACAATATTCAAACGTATTTCTGAAGGTCTTCATTTTCTAAAACATTTGAAAAGAAAAAGAAAATAGATGCAAAATATATATTTTTACATGACTTAATGTGATTGAACTATTTTTATTTTATTTTTGTTGATATTTTAGCATGTGCTCTATTTTGGCTCCCATGCAGAGTATAAACTTTAGAGTGTAAAAAACATATAGCTTATAAACAAAAAAAAAGACATACTAATTCTGTCTTTGTTTCTGTTTCAGACCGCTGAAATCACAGTATGAAAACATCCAAGAAGATCCTGATTCATGCTAATTATTGTTTATTTACCAAGTAACCAACTTCCTGTGTTCAATAATCTGATATATTTTATAGAATATTGTAAGAGTGGGCTATTCCTGTGTAAAGAGTGATAAAATGTGTTGAACCACTACTGTACTTTGTAATTGTGAAAATAAATAAGATGTAAATGTGTGTTTTCATCAATTAAGTGAAAGAAAACAATGTTTTCTTGTTTCTCTGTGAGTGTAAGTTTGATTCAGTGAACTTCAGCAGGGCGGTTTTATTTCTCCCAGCTGAAGTGATGCTGAAGCTCGGGAGGCGTAGGCGTGCAGCTCTATCAGTCGCCTGCACATTTCTCTGACTCTGCCTGTAAGGTCATCAGACGCAGGGTTTCATCCACCCAGTCACAACTGCCACTTATTCCCTCCGATTTTACACCATTCAAAGCCTCCCGCTGCGAAAACGACTTCAACATGTTTGCTTCTGTGTTTTTGGTCATCCTGGGTAAGCAAGGCAGCAGAAACTCAATCGAGTGTCAAGGATTTTGAGATAATTTAACATTTCATCTGATTTCGTTTCCATCCCTACAGGGTTGTGCTGCTGCACAAAAGAGAGCAGTAAGTACATTTTCATGATCATTTGTGTGCCGTTCGGTGATGAAAGCTGATGGCTCTTTGGGATTTCTTTGTTTTTTTCCATCAGGTCAGTTCCAACTGGACCAGCCACGACTCCACGGCCCCTCGCAGGCTCTGGTAGGAGATGTCATTGCCTTTGCGTGTGAAATTCCCAGTTCAGAAAATAATGAACCAATTCTTCTGACATTATACAGGTAAGTGGAGTCAGGTTAGAGTAGGAGTTAAGTGCATTCGGAGAAATAAAGCAACGAGAGACGTGTTGTAATCCCTGTCTTCAGGAAGGACGACCGTAAACAAATGTTTGGAGAATACACCCTCTCAGCCGGAGAGGAGACGGGAACCTTTCCCCAGGTTATCAAAGCCGAGCACGAGGGCAACTTCGAGTGTGTGGCCAGCGCACAAAACAACACTGAGATAAACGAGACTGTCAGTGAAGCACACTTCTTAAGGGTTATTGGTAAGTCCCGTTGAGGAGGAGGAATTATGCATTGTTTTACACATTAAAAACTGTTTTCTTAAAATAAAAGGTAAAAAAAAAAATGTAATTTTACACTCAGCCTCCGTTCAACTCTGGCTAATTTCACTCATCAATGGCAGGAATGTCTTATTTACATGCACTTTGTCAAATTTCATAGAATAGAATAGAACTTCCTTTTTTTGTTGCTCAGTGGGGAAATTCACCTTTTTTATCTTCAGGAAGGCGCTTTAGGATACCTCACAAACACATAATCATATCTTAACACAAGCATTCAATAAATCAAAAATACACAGTTGTGTAAACGAAATACATCCATATTAAGATCATATCTTTGCATGTTGTTGCTTAGTTATTGACGTCCACATTATTTGGGTTTCATAAAATAGGGCTGCACTATTACAATTACAATATCACATGGTTTCATGGGGAACAGGTTGAATATCACTGAAATAATCTTGTTAGAATCTGCCAAATGAGTACAGAGAAGACAAATAAAAAACAATTCAAACACAGGAGCTGTAAAGATAAAACCTTTGAACATTCTCTTTTCTGACAGCTGTGGTAGTGACATTTCTGTGTTTTTTTTCCTGTCCTGTATTGCAGTGCCAGTCGTCGGTGCTGCGATTGTTTACACGGGTCCAACAGAGATCTATGAGGAAACCAAGCTAGAGCTGCAGTGCAAAGTTGAATTTGGAAATCATGTTTCCTACAACTGGTTTCTCAATGGGCGCCTCGTCTCTCCGTCTCCTGTCCGCTGGATTGGAGACAACCGGTTAATAGTCACCAGGTCAGTGATGGCATAAAACATGGCTTAAAAGAACATGGCTCGAGTCTTAAAAGAAATGCTTTAAGACTCGGGCGCTAAATTATTGGAGCTTTTTAAACTAACTGCTTAATGTGGGCAAACCCTCGTTTGTGCCTCCATCTAATTCTCCAAATGTCGATTGTTTTTTGAAATTTGCAGCAGTGCTGAATGCTACTTATTGATTTAAAAATTCTGAACAGTTTTTATGTAATTCTTTAAGTTTGTTGAAGAAAATTGTCCAGTAATGACTCGGGGTCTTTGTGAGGAAATAATTGTTTTTCTGGTTAATTTTCCACCTGCTGTGTTTGTGGCTGAAGACGGGACAGCTGCAGCCTGGTGTGAGAATAGGTGTGAACTGCTTGCATTAGCTGCATTACATGAGTGTTTTTCCATCTGCACCTATTTAGTGAAATCTGCTCCGTAAATAAGAAATTATGACTGAATAATGAAAAATAGCACAAAAACACAGAGAAAATTGATGTCCTTTGTGAATTACTCCTTATTTTGCCGCATGGTCACTTTAAAGATCTTACATGTCAACATCTGCACTGTTACTGAAACAAGACTGAAGTTTAGCTGATGTAGTTGGACACGATCAGCGCTGTAGCTTTTTCTGTCATCACTGCCAATGTGTAAATATAAGGCAAAATGTCATCTGTTTTGGTGATAATCTGTTTCTGTTCTCCCTTTCTGAAACACAAGAAAGGGTTTAAAAACTTGCGTTGATTCAAGACTTCTGCTTGATGTTTTTTTTAACCATCATTCTTTATTTCATGACACATTTACCTCATTCAAACCAAAAGTACGTTTTTAAGGGTAAAGTGTTTCAGAAGTCTTTGTTTGCTTGGTTAGAGCTAATATGATCTGCGTCTCTCCTAGAGTGTCCTCTAAGGATGGCGGTTCCTACATGTGCCAGGCTAAAAACGTCTTCAACGAAACGAGATGGTTCACCTTCAACAGCTCAGACCTCGGTATCACCGTAAAAGGTTGGAAGTCATCCGCAGCACGTGTTTGATTGCACTGTGACTTGCAAACGTAGCTAAACTGCTTGAACTACTCAGATTTTGTCATGTAGCAACCACTAACATTAGTCTGCTTTACTGGGGAGATTTTTTTTAAATCAGTTCAGTCCAGCCTGTTTCTTTTGGAAGTCGTTGGCAAAGTGAGTAATCCAATCTCAAATCCAGCCGTTCTGTGAAAGAAATTTGTGATTCGAGTACAATTCCAGTCAAAAGCATTTATCCCTTTCATGCATGAATTATGACCCTTTGTGTCAGAATTTTTTTCCAAATTTTTTTTTTATATCCTTAAGGCATAAAAAAAAGGTAGGAAAAATATTTTGTAAAAAAATGTTTTATTTAATTTAATTTTTTTTAGGTGATCAATTGTAATTTTCTCCAAATACAAAGTTGTTATTTGAAAAAAACATCAGATGTCACAATATTTTTTTTACCTGCAAGAGTCGTCTACAGTAGAAGGAGGAATGGGATCGGTCGGCCATATTGGATTTAACAAAAATAATTTCTGGCATTTGCAGCTGATGGCCAGTAGTTGATAGTGTATTTTATGATGCCTTAGTGTCCATTTCAGTGGTCTGTGTGCCTTTATAATATAAAAATCCACAAGAAGCACAAGAAAATGTGTTTTAGATAGCTGTCCACTGTATACTGTGTTCCAAATTATTATGCAAGTGATATTTTCTCAGATTTTCTTAAATGGTCAAAGCACATGATGGTCAGTATAATTTTGAAGCCATGAACTATTACAGTATAAATCAAATGTTACTGAACAAAGCTCCCAATGAGAACAGTATTTTTTTCCAAAATAAAATCCTCAAAATCTTGTTCCAAATTATTATGCACCACAGATTTTCTAAACATTTTATGGATTATAAAGAAATGCAAACAGTCATTCTTTGAATGTGCAGCATTAAGTGGTCACATGCACTAAAATCAAAAGCTGTTTCAATGTAAAACATCTTAAC